>JASCZW010018689.1:0-15017 GCA_034211315.2 Aedes japonicus | reverse complement strand
CTTCGTTCGATTTAGCTGTTACTCTATTAGTTCAAGCTGGAATTTCTCAGAAACTCAGGAACAAACTTCCCCGAAGTTCAGGAGAATACTCCCCTAAAGTTCAGAAGAAATTATTTCGGAACTTCAGGAAGAAACTTCTACAGAAACTTTCCTCGTAGTTCAGGATGGAACTTATCCGATGTTTAGAAAGTAACTATGTTCAGGAAAAAACTTACCTAATGTTTCTGGAAGGTAAGGTTGGGTTCTTAAATGTGAATTTCGAAGAAAATAAAAAGTGTTTGCCAAGAAGTTCATGAGGAATTCCCAGAAAAACTTCCCAGAATTTTAGCAAAGAGCCTTGCAGAAGATTAGGAGAGAGTTTCCCTGAAATTTAAGAGATAATCAGAGACTAACCGACGAAGCAGTCTTTGCTAAAATCATTCATATGGCCATAATAATATTGATGATCATGAGTGTTGTTTACACCATATTAAAATATGGGACACATCATTAATGGTTATTGTTGAATCCAAAAAAAAGTCTGTTGAATTTATCAAACGAAAATTGTGATTTTAAATTACAAAACTGGAAAGACAGGGGAAAAAATATAGAAAATTGTGTAATCTATGCGAAAGCTTCAAGCTTCAGTGTCACTTTAAAAATATGAAACAATAGTGCAAGGTTGCATACAATCCAAGAAATAGATGCAGACATGTTTACATAATCACACAAATAGCCATAATAACATATCTCGCTCTCTTATTACGTCTTTTCGTTGAAAAAAGTCTGATTTTCTAATAAAGAAATTACAGACTTTTATAGACATTCGCAGACATTTCAAATTTTTATCACAGACATTTGAAAAAAATATCTGGCATCCCTGGTTATGTGTGATACTAAAGGGTGCTACGATCGAAATTTGGACAAACAAGAGTGCGTGTAAATTCAAAAGATTTGTTTTATTGACTAAAGCAGTTTTTGTATGTTGAATAAGAAAAAATATAGAAAAAAACTATTCAGCAGAGCTTCCGCTTGATTAAATCCAGGCCTTATGTTTGACTTGCTTATAAAACGTCGAGAAGATCGGAAATTACAACTCATCACACGGATATAAAGAGTGTCCACGATGAAATTGCCACACACAAAATTGATTCGCAAAATTCGAGTTTTCATCCGATTGTCATCAAATTTTCAGGGATTGAGAAATAACTATTAAACTTCATTTTACCATTTTATTCGTATTTTATTCACAGTCCATGCGCAAATGCCCGCACCTTGGCCTTAACCCCGGCCATAAGATTCTGCACAACCTGTGAATCAACCGTTTTTTGCATGTAAACCCATACTTTCTACAGTTCCTCGACTGTCTTTACTACCTTAGGTCGTTTAAGAAGGTGCTGCTTCATAATCGCCCAGTACTTCTCGACGGGGCAGAGCTCCGGAGTGTTGGGAGGGTTGAACATTTTCGGCACGAAATTGACCTTATTGTCCGCATACCACTTCAGCACGTCCTTGGAGTAGTGGCATGAGGCCAAATCCGGCCAGAAGATTGTTGGGACGTTGTGGGCCTTCAGGAGAGGAAGCAGCCGCTTCTGGAGGCACTCTTTATGTACACCTGTCCGTTCATCGTGTCCTGGGTCACGAAAGGTGCACTCCGCTTCCCGCACGTGCAGATGGCTTGCCAAACCAGGAATTTCTTCGCAAATTTGGACATCTTCTGAGTGCGGACATGCTCCGGAACGCTGGAACTTATCGCCTGGCCGTGAAAAACAGGTTGCCGGGGATCTGTTTGAAGTCGGCCTTCACATATGTTTCGTCGTCCATGATGCAGCATTCAACTTTCGTCAGCATGTTGAGGTACAACTTCCTGGCACGGGTTTTGGCGGACTTGTTCTGCTTCTCGTCGCGATTAGGGGCCTTTTGTACCTTGAACGTTCGAAGCCCAGCCTTAGTTTTTGGCCTTCTGGACAAAACTTCGGCTTAGGTGCAGCTTCTTAGCCACATCCCGAACGGAGGCGTTCGGATTTCGGTTGAAGGCCCCAACTACGCGGTTGTGATTTTTGGTGTTGTACGGAATACTTTTTCCTTCACTTCTGGGCTTCCGATCGGTGGTCAACCGTTCCTCGAACCGCTTAATCACTCGCGACACCGTGGAATTCGCGATTCCTAACGTTTTAGCGATGGAACGATGCGAGAGATCCTTGTTCTCGTGATGAATACGCAAGATTTTATCACGCACGAGCTGTTCTTTCGACTCCATTTCCGCGAGTTTTGATCACAGGACAAAACTTGCAGGATGTAAATAATGCACTATGAACTAAATCCACCCAAATTTGCATTAAATTCTACCCAACGGTTAAAAAGTTAGAGCAATTTCATAGTGTGGCAATTTCATCGTGGACACCCTTTAATGTCGAAATTGTGCCTTTCGGAATCGTGAAGCACCGGCAGTTTATTCGAATGAACTATTTACACATGTTTGGATTTTATCCAGAAAAACTTCTTCACAGCAGCACTTTACGATTAGCAGCTAGAAGCTAATATTAAGTAACTGCAATTAGCAACATATAATAGGTTACATTTGAGGGGATCTTACAATTTAAGTTTCTCCTTTTCCTTTCGCAGGCATTTGGCGCAGTAGATAACAAGGCTTCTAAATAAATACTAAATGTTCTAATTGTTATGTTTTGTATTCTCCGTGCGTGGAGTAACGGTTATGATGTAGAAGGAGATGTTCGCGCATCACCATGAGGCACCAAGAGTGGTAGAGTAATGTTTGCTAGAACCAAAGATATGAAGAAGAAAGTGTTAAAAGTTCCGTCAGTGTATGGTAGGTTGGAAAAAGAATAGAAGTATTGAAAATTGAGCGAAAGGGCATGGGTAAAGTAGTACTCAGCCAAGGACGTTACCCTTTGCCTAACATCCCCCATAAAAAATGAGATATGTTTTCAACGAATTCAGATTTTTTTTTATTAAAGACATAATATTTATTCTTCTAAAAAACGTCAATAAATATTAGAGAAGGGGCCCTGGTCAGCCGTATGACGCAACTTAGTCGTGATGCTCCCACAAGAGCGCTGGACGGCACTGACGTCCATCACTTGGTCCTCCATTATTTTTGTACACTAGGGCACTGAGGGAGCCGCAAAAATCTTCAATGCGACGGCACTGGGGTAAGTTGGTTGGGTTCATTTTTTTCGGCACGTAAGGTATTTTTTTTCATCTCAAGACACTCCAGCGTCTTCTTGGCGAAACGTGGGTCTTCGAGAGTCGAAAGTAACCTTTTTCTACTTCGTCATTATCATTATGTTCGCCGGACGGCCGCTACCGGACTTCCACTCCACGCTCAGAGATGCCAGGATCCAGTAAACTGTACTCACGGGCACGTTTTCGCCTCGAAAGTGGTTTACCGTAAACTTTTGGTCACGATGACCATGCGTTTCGTAAAACCGTACAACACGCCCGCGGAGTGTTTGCTGTTTCAACGCCATCTTTGATTGATCTGGCTGCACCCGAGTGAAAAAAATATGCCACAGATTTCTAGGGAGTCCAGAGAGCAATTCTCTTGGAGAATTACGCTCTTTAATTTAATTACAGAGGAGTAGTGAAAGCTTTCTCATTTTCTATTGAACACCCTTTACGTGTGTAGTTTTTCAGTGATAATTCAGTATGAACTAGAGAGTATTGTATTCGATTAGATTATATTGGTTAATTCAGTATCAACTAGAGATGGACAATCCGCTCCTGAGCTGTTCACTGAATCGATTCATTTCATTCTATTCTGTCTTCTATTCTAACGTTTACACGCCAGTTATCAAGCATCCTGGAAAATACTATAACCAGTATTTTTCTTAGCAACATTAATATTTGTGGCATATTTGAAATATGACAAAAATATTAAAACGGCCAGAGCCCACTGTGTAGCGTTGAGGGGTAAAGAAGAATTAAAAATAAACGGCAATTAAATTATCCATTTGATGAATAAGTTAATCAACAAATATTTTTATATCGTAAGAAAGATGAAACAGGGACAACCGTCCTTCCGTCTCGATTCTCTATATTTATGTGAACCGTTGGGAGTGAGTTTTGCTAAGAAGGTTAATGTCACTCCATTTGTCCTGACTTCTTTGAGAACGACAAAGGTATTTCCACCCCCGTGTCCTGGCTGATGACCGTAGGTTTAAGCGCCTTTGTTCGCTCTCTGAAATTAGTAAAAGAGAAAAACTGTGATGGGGGTTACTTCCGTGTGTCCTGGATAAATCCCTGCGTTAATCCTCTGAAACGAGAAAGTTATAAATTGACCCCACACTGTAACATAAAGTATAAAATCAATTTTCGATGTGCTATAAAAGTGCCTACGTTTTGTCGGATAGTTCGCTATCCGAGTAAACTCATATTTGATACAGTTTGTATACCTTCTCTCTGAGTTTAGCCCTGTCTCTTAATATATGTCAAAAAGTTTTTTGCTTTAATGCCATTGAACTTTCAAATAGTATTATTTTTAAAATCAAACAATGCGTTAGAAAACAATCGACGTTCTGCAGAAATGGAGACAGATTGATTTTAATTTTTAAACTTTGTTAATTATACAAAATGGAAACAAATCAAACGCAAGAGCATGAAAGAAATAGTTATTCCAATATGGTTCTATTCAGATTAATTTGAAATGAATGATTTCTGAAGTTCGCAAATCAATCGACACTCGATATATCGAATATATTAGAATTTTGAAACTGTCCCAGAAGAATTTCTAACAAAATTGAATAACATCTTTTCAGCAGGTATGATAAAGAAGACAAGTATAAAAGAAAGTGGAGCTACAATTAGCTAATTGAAGAATTCTCTAAATTTAAACAAAACGCAACAGATTCAGGCGTTGGTTGTCACACGAGTATAGCCAGATTTGTGCTAATTCGTCATAGCAATTTGTATCAAAAACATTTCCTAAATAGAACTTAAGCCGAAGCTTCAAAAATAGTTGAAGTGGAATAAATGATGTGTTTTTAAAACGCAGCAAAACAAAAAGCCTATAGCATAAAGTAAAAACATTTCACTTGAAACTTCCTATTGCTGAAATTGTACCCATCGATAGTCTAAACCTTCCACCGGAATTTCATTGAAGTATGTATGCATATAGACGTCAACATAGGAGAAGTATAGATGTAATATTAGAATAAATAACTGTCAATGGTAAGTAAAACAAACTGCTTGTCAATATGCATCTTTTTAGTTTTTTTTTTTTATCACTTAGTTATCATATATTTGTATGTTGTACGTGCATAGCCTTTTAATATTTTTTGCAGAATCAAATTCATCCATTAATAGAAGAATATACTTTGTATATATTTGTTATATTCTATGATTTGGATCTTTCAAACATGAAACTTTTCAAAGTTATGTGATAATCACAATGAACTCAATTTATAGGATTTTGAAATGAAATTCATGTGAAGAACCTTATGGAAAAAAGGTATATGTGTTTTGAAATAATTTGGATATGGTACATTTTTGGAGTGCAAGATAGAATGGAATGGGAAAAAGAAATAGTATTGTCGCAACTCATATAAACGTAAATATATAAAAAGGGTACTTAGCTGAATTCAATTCGATACTGTCCCGCTTATCCATTTGGCCAAACGTGGTTCGAACATGTTGCTCTACTGCTAAAAGCTAATTAGAATCTTCTCTTCTGCTGTCAAACCCGAAGTCCAATCGGCCACAGCAACTTGGTTGGGTAAAGGGTGTCCACGATGAAATTGCCACACTATGAAATTGCTCTAACTTTTTAACCGTTGGGTAGAATTTAATGAAAATTTGGGTGGATTTAGTTCATAGTGCATTATTTACATCCTGCAAGTTAAAGTCCTGTGATCAAAACTCGCGGAAATGGAGTCGAAAGAACAGCTCGTGCGTGATAAAATCTTGCGCATTCATCACGAGAACAAGGATCTCTCGCATCGTTCCATCAATAAAACGTTGGGAATCGCGAATTCCACGGTGTCGCGAGTGATTAAGCGGTTCGAGGAACGGTTGACCACCGATCGGAAGCCCAGAAGTGAAGGAAAAAGTATTCCGTACAACACCAAAAATCACAACCGCGTAGTTGGGGCCTTCAACCGAGATCGAGAAGTACTGGGCGATTATGAAGCAGCACCTTCTTAAACGACCTAAGGTAGTGAAGACAGTCGAGGAACTGAAGAAAGTATGGGTTTACATGCAAAAATCGGTTGATTCACAGGTTGTGCAGAATCTTATGGCCGGGGTTAAGGCCAAGGTGCGGGCATTTGCGTATGGACTGTAAATAAAATACGAGTAAAATGGTAAAATGAAGTTTAATAGTTATTTCTCAATCCCTGAAAATTTGATGGCAATCGGATGAAAACTCGAATTTTACGAATCAATTTTGTGTGTGGCAATTTCATCGTGGACACCCTTTAGCAGCGCATGCACTTCCGACTAACGATGGAAGTTATTCAGCGTTCCTGGTGGCCTTCAACATTTCTGAATACGTTTTCACTTTGAAACGGTATCCGTGCGCTAGCAACTGTTATTTTCCGCAGCAAACGTTCACTCACAAACTTTCTTCAGATAAATCGCAAACGTCGTGGAGAGATTTAATCGTAAAACCAACCAAATTTAACTTTAAAATGCATTGGTAAGCGAATGACTTACAGTATTCACTGTTGATTAATTAAAAATCAATATAAAAAAATATGCATTCTCCAGAGAGAAAAAACGCAGCAGAAAAAAATAACACGTCCGATTTTCAGCGCGGGTTACTTCGATCGTCCCCACTGAATCGATTCATTTCAGTGAGAAAATTACAACCAACTTTTTAACCAAGAACCTTATTCTCACCAGCTCAAACATTCTCACCATTCTCACTGTACGCTTTGCTTTCCCGGGAGCTGATCAGTTCTGTCTAATCAAAATATGGAATCCACGCTCATTCGAATTTACCCAAAATTGAGTAACTTTTACATAAAACTGGCTGAAACATCAAACCACGGGTAAAGCGATTTATGAAAGTACAATGTACAATGGACACATATTTTTACTTGTTTTAAAAGTTTTACAGGAAAACAGTGATCACAGTGAACAGCATCGAAGCTTCCAAACGCTTCCCGAAAACTAATGAGAAGATTTTCGATTTGTTTCGGAAGCTTATCCTGAACTGCGCAATAGGGGCATTATTTTTATTGCATTATTGTTTTACTGAAAATGTCTTTATTGAGTAGTTTTGGATTTTTTTTCCATCATACAACAAACCGCTTTTAGTTGGAATTTCATTTGAATTTTCTAGAAGCATTTTAAAAAGTTCGTACTATACTTTAACATGGGAGCTGTTAGCTTCTCCTCTTTTCAACCTGGATTCGCCAAAGCGAATTCGTTTTCGATCCAGTTCCTAACTGGATCGGGTATCAAAATTGAGTCGGCTTGTTATGTGTTAAACGTCAGTGTGTATGGTTTTGTGACTAGTATCGGATTGAGGTTAGCACTGACAATAAGTTCGGGTATCATATTACCCGACGCAAACAAATGTAAATTTCTAAATAGACCAATCTTGTTCAACTGTTGTTGGTACTGATATTTACATTAAAGGATAAAGAGAGAGCGAAAGCGAGAGAGAGAGAGAGAGAGAGAGAGAGAGAGAGAGAGAGAGAGAACTCTGAGATCTGCTTAACGTTTTCATCATAAAACGTTGAAATAATTCAGTTCAAAATTTCGGATGATCCCTTGGTCGAGAGGCTGTTATAATGAGGTTGTATTGGGTGGCATATATCATACATTAGTTTAATTTTAGCATTTTCAATGGCCGGTGGATGGGAGGGAGCGTTGTCTTATAATAACATATTTGCACTTTTGTTTTGATTTGCTGTTTTATTTTGACAGAATATTTGAGACTGTGTTCGTGTGAGTTCATTATTAAGCTTGGGACCGATGTGCTAGTACTGACTGAGCCAAGAAAAAAATCGTAATTTTTCGGGACCTACTGGTCTTAGAGTTAGTCTATGCCAGTAGCAGGGATGCCGTATTTACAGACATGTCTGTAAATTTACAGACTTTTTATTTTTATTGCAGACATTTTTAACGATGCAGACATTTAGCAGATATTTTATTTATGTTGCAGACTTTTGCAGACATTGAAAATATTTTTTTAAATTTCAAATAAAGGTATTCTCTAAAGTGCAGATTTAAAACGTACGAAGATCTGAACAGTATAGTAGCTACGGTAAGAAGTTGAAATGATTTAAAATAGCGTACGTATAATTTATTTTTAAAGTAGCAATCCTTGAGGAAACGAAAGCAGTTGGCCACTTGGAGACACAATGGGCACAGAGATAAGCAGCGTATGACCTTTTTTGTAACGTATGATTTACCCGACAATACTCAGCAGCACGAGACTTGGAGCTAGTCACAGGGTCGGTGCACTACTGGGCAGCTGGAGAGGCTTCGTGGAATAAAAGAGGCGCTCAAAGATTTAAATTATTTAAAGCTCAAGGGATTAACTTTTTTTTCTAGTGTATTTGTCTGTAGTGATCACGAGATTACCGGCACGTATCTTGAAGATTTTACTGAACTCCGACGAGCGCTCGCGGCATCAATGCGAATCCAGCGATGGCTGACTTGTCGTGGTGTAAAGATGGCGGTGTAGCGGAGACAATGGACAGCAGAATGGCAATTGTCGATGAATTGGAATTTCGGGGTTTATGGATACAGGCGCTTTTTCAATCGAAGTCGGTTGACGGCGGCAAGACCGCCCTTTATCAAACCGGACAGGGTATTCCTCCTGGACGATTAAGGATCACTGCCCGAAAGTGTTGTCCTCCAAAGGAACAATAGCGGTCCTAAACTATTAGAAATGGGAACCTTACAGATGCCCAAATCGTAGCGTGCAATGGCTCACCTCGCTGAGAAGACGGCTCACTCTTGTCACGGAAAACTAACTTTGCCACTGGTAATATTTTGTAGGACATCTGATCTACACGCTCGCCTGATTCAATCTCCTCGATGGCCGCTCACTGCTAGTCTTTCGAGTCTACAGCCAATCACTCATGTTCCATGACGTCAGCGTGACTTTCATCACGCCATGTTTAGCTGTTGTTGGAGGCCCATAGATGTTCTATCCGCTAAAGTTTGGTAATAGATTTGAAGCTTCGATTCACATGGCGCATAAAAAAAACGAGTTTCTGTAGCAACGCTAATACTTTCCAAGTAGTGCCTAATTATGGAAGTGTTCGATCCCATGCGTAAGAAATGGGGTTAATAAATGCAATTTTCTAATCCATCCATCTAGCACAAAAAGTACAAAAAAAAATTCAATGATCTTTACTGCTATTGGCACCATAAAAATAACTGTCAAAGCATTGGTAATATTGCCATTAAGTCACAACAAAAATCATGTTTCACAACAATGCAAATCATATTTGAAATATTTACCGTAAAAAGAGGTTGCTGAGTATTTTATCTAAGAAGCAATCAATTCTACCTATCATCTTAACAATAAATATCCTGGTAATCTGTCCAGCAGGTGGAGACTGGTGGAGCTGAGCTGCAAGTCACCCTGCGGGTCATAGATTGCGCATAATTAACGGCCGCCACATATGGAGGTTCGATCCGAATTAAATAGGCATCCCGGATAGGCAGCGGTGGCTGGCTAGGATGGGGAGGGGGGCTTAGCAGTTGTTGAGCTCTGTTGATTTTCTTCCAAAATCCCACAAATATCCGAAAGCCCCCCGCTATAAGAATAAACATCCAGGCCTTCACCAACCTGAGGGAATAGTTTCAAAAATAAGGTGCAGCTCGATAAGTACAAAGTCAGTGATTTAAATAAAAAATCTTATTTCTTATACTAGACTAAAAATACTGCGTAAAATACATAATACCCTAAATAACACTTAATTATCCATTAAATACACACAAATATAAAATGATTCTTTTTAATATCGATAGTTAAAGATAGTTAAAGATACGTAAATTGACAGCCCCTCGACTTTACCTACAAAAAAAATCGGAAGTTTTAGAAAAGCGCTGAAGAAAATGTAACAGAGCGAGACAGGAGAGATTCTCTCATTGTTAGATTTGTCCTATTGATAAAAGTTCCTTTATATAGCGAAAATAACATAACTCGCTCTCTTATTACGTCTCTCCGTTGAAAAAAGTCTAATTTTGCAGAAAAAAAAATTATTTTTTGAAAAAAATATTTGGCATCCCTGGCCAGTAGTGCACAGGGAGCTTGTCTTTCTGCAATTTGTTAATTGCTCTCGGATTCACGATATAGGGTAAGGGGATGTAATGTTAGCCTAGCTCCTTCATTCAGCCTATGTACCAAATATGTCATTAATTTAGCGATAATCAACAAAATCATGTTGCTATTAGCATGATAGATGTTAACCAAAGCAATTGAGACAATATTAATCATCTTATAGTTGTTCACTTCCGCGTAATTTTCGGTTTCTTAAACTTTTGGGGCATCATGAATTCACTGGTTAAGCTGAACAGATGATCTACACGATTTCAAGTGATCTTAATTTAGCTTAATTGAATCGATAAAGCAAGTAATGCAGTCTGAATGTACAGAACATAGTTACACGTTACAAACTAACTGTTCACATAGCTAAAATAACAATGGTTTTACAAGAAAATCGTAGACTCAATGTTGAGTACATATATTTTTGTATGTTCCCAACTTTGGCCTGTTGTATCAATAACGTTGTAAAAATGTTGTTATTGGTAAAACTTCAAGTGGAAATGCATGAATTTGCGGTTGTTTATATTAATGTGGGTCATCTTAACACAAATCGAAGAGACAAAATCATTGTATAGTGAATTATAATGCTTTCATTATTGAATGGCTGATAAATCATATATGAACACCATTTAAGTATTTCGACACAGTTTTACTTTAGTTTGTGTTGTGAAATGTTGTATTAAGTATATCCAGTACAGCTTACAATGCCTTAATTCATAACATTAGAAGAAAACCGCACAAAGACTGCATTTAGTAATAAATCCATCGAATGGGACGAAGTTGCATCCACGAATAGACACAATTTGGTGCTTTTAGACCGACATTAAATCCACATCCCTCGAAAGTTTATGGCATTATAAAAATAGTTGTGTAACTTTAAGTGATACATGGTACCAAATGTCTTGCCAAACTTATCTTGTGTATAACTAGTTGAATCTCGCTTAAAGCTTAAAAAAATTTATGAGTTATAATGAAAAATGTGATCGCTGGTTGCATCATAGGCTGAGTCAAGGAACACATACCCTAGTTTATAACGAGTGGTTTAGTCATTAGGGATCCGGGCTGCAAAATGATGAGTCGACAACTGTGATGGAGCGTGCGTCCCCGCAACATAGCTCTGGTCCTCACAAGTTCCTACCTCATGCTTCCACGGGTCAAGAGATGACAAAGACCGCCAGCTAAGGTTGCGTACTTAGCTGGTTATGCAGCCTGGCACTGTTGTCCTTCTGACTTCAGCTAGATTGAGGAGGTGCGTGTCGAGCATCTGTCCACCAAGGAGGTCTGTCCATCAGAAAGGCTGAGTGAGAAACGCTGTATCTGGTCAGTTATACCATAGGAGGCAGTTCCACTAACGTAATGTAGGCAGCGCGACCTCGGTAAGATAACATGCTGAAATCTTACCCTACCATGAAAAATGTAAGTATTCTTTATACGGTATATAATTTTGGATCATCCATGGAATTGCCGGGTATTGTATGAAATTTTTTTTTTTCCTTCATGGCAATGATAATGCAAGTCCATCTACAATTGCAGCAAGACCATAATCGAAAGACATGCAGACAGTACACATGTTATCCTTATTTTATATTACAACATCCCTTCACAATATTTTTAAAGCTATTTTCAGCTTCGCATTTATCCATCGACATAAACTTTAGTCCACCTAGCCCCCATTGAGTGAGAAAGTTCGCTATAACCTTGGCAATTATTGCCAGGCTTTTGGTTCAAATGCCAAAAGTTCATCCACAGGCAAATGGAGCATAAACTAATCTTTCTAGCATCTATGCTCCCAACGATAAAGTACAAATTATCACACTGTTTAACTCTACATGGAAGCGTTTGGTACGGGAGATCCACGCTTTCTTCCTTCCCTTTCAAAGTAGTAAAGCGATTTTAGATCTTTCTGGGATCGCTCTATTTCTTAGAACCCTCTCTGCGGCACATACTATGCAGGTGGCCTGGCCGATGTCAAGAAAAATGATGTATTCAAGAAACAATCATTTTCCAGGATGCCTTCAAGAATTGGCTGCGTTAGTGAGACATTAGATTAGATTAGATTAGATTAGTGGTTTCGTCATTAGGGATCCTGTTGCGTTAGAGCAAAACAGGACGGAAACTCCTTTTTTTATCCCCTGTATATCCGAATCACAAAGGATTAGTTCTCTGTCGCTGTGAAGTAAATAATTACTCTCTCGATTGTTTTGGTCCGACCAAGTCGATGAATTTACGAGAAACAACGAATTTGCCCTCAGCTAGTTTCGCTGACGTCATGGTGCAACTCCTCATTAAAGCGAATATAACAAAAAAAACTACACACCTAGCCCAGATTTGCCGGCGTCGGTGGTGTAGTGGTAAGCATGACTGCTACTGGCACCCCAGTGGGTTCTGGGTTCAATCTCAGTCGACGTCGGTGGTTTTCCTGAGGCGAAAAAATCTTGGTCAGCGTCTTCCTTCGGAAGGGAAGTAAAGCCGTTGGTCCCGGTTCATAGTCATGAGTCGTTAGGTAGGGTCCAGGTGGTGGAGTCGTCTCTGGCGTCGGTGATTGTCACCATGTGAGGAAATAGGCTGACGGAAAATAAATAAGTAAAAAAAGACGCCCGGTTCGGAAAGATGAAAAAGAACGTCGTGACGAGTAATAACAAACACAACAAAAACGATCTGTAACGAGATAGAAAAGCAAATACGCGCACAGAAATTTTGCTTGAGCCAACAAAATTGTTTGATGACTTAAAAACATCTTGCACCTTGGAGTTACAGCAACAATAAAGTGGAAGCTCATATGCAAACTAACGCCATGTAGTGAGTGAATTCTGAACTTATGTGACCACCTGTAGGAAGAACTTTACCACTAGGACAAGTTTACTGAAGAGTAATATGTCCTAACTGATGAGACTCCCGAGATAACATAGGATGAAAAAATTATCTCTTATTCCAAAGCGTCACTGTACTCATTCATAGTACTCACGAAACCACGCCAGTGGTGAAATTCAAAATTTATCATTTTGTTCTATCCAATGACGATTTGTTGGCCATACTCCGAACAACAATTCCTGCTGACGGCTGTAGAACTGAATGCCGAGAAACAGCTGCAATAGGCATTATTTCTGCAAATTAGCAAAAATCCCAGGCGGTACAAACAAACCATAGATCGAAGTTGTTTCATGATTCTCGCCATAGATGCCGGAGCTGTCAAATTTTCACAGTATACATTGACTACTAACCGATGGACCGACCCCATGGCTCTTGTTACCCCGGTGAGGCCTGATGCACCAAATATGCTACGCCAAATTGAGCTTCCCACGCGAACTCAGATCGACGTTGATGAAATCGAGGCGGTGTCTTCGAACGAAAGGTGTTGCATGCGATCTAAGGTTGAGTGCAGATGGAAGACGGTTTACGAATTGCATCAGTTGCTGAGAGAACCTCTCGTCGTTCACAGCGCTAATATCGGCCAACTACGGTGGGCCGGGCATGTCGGAAGAATGTCAGACGTTAGCTCTGTTAAAATGATTCTCGAAAACGAATCGACAGGCACAAGAAAAAGCGGCGCAACGAGCAAAGTGGATCGATCAAGTTAAGAGCTACCTACAACTTTTCTATTACAGCTGAGGCCACTCCGGCCTTTGTCTGATTGACCAAACTTAAATTAAACATAAACAAGGTAGAAACTGATACTCACACTAACATCACGTAGTGAGTGAATTCCGAACTTACATGACTATCACGTGAAAGGATTGAGCAATCTAGCAAAAGTTTGCTGAAGAAAAGCGAAGCCATAGCTAGTTAAGGTCTCTACAGGGTATCTCACTATAAATGTCAGTATAACAAAAATGGACTACAGCAAAACAAATCAACCAAATCATAGCATTTATTTTTTATTTGAAAGATACATCTTAAAGAACTACAGCATAATTATTCAATTCGAATCACTTGCCCTTTTTCTTGACAACTTTCGGCAAATGCTTTGTAAACTCATCGCAGCTTGTACGCGCGATTTCCTGAGGAATTGAGTCCCAAACATCAACTAAATGATTCTTGAATCCATCTAAAGTAAGTCCTTTTGTAGGGCCTATATGTTAAAGCATAAAACCCCAACCAGAGTAGTCAAGTGGGTTCGGATCAGGTGAAGATGCTGGCCATATTTCGCTTGTGATGAAATCCGGCAAATGTTTCTGCGCACCACGCTTGTGTCTTCTTTGCCTTGTGAGCTGGAGCTGAGTGCTGTGGGAAACAATATGGTGTGTTCCCATATAGCGTTTAAGCATGAGGAAGCAGATGGTTCTTCAAAACCTGCCTCGATGTAATATTCAGTGTAGATTTTTACGTTAGGATCTATGAAAATAAGAGGGAGTTTTCTTTCTCGTGAAACGGCGCCCCATACCATGATTTTCGATACATTCTGATAGCGTATTACAGCTCGTTTGTCTATTGGAATATTGGCAAGACTTTTGCCATACACACGATGATTTTGTTGAGTATGACTGTCCTGCAGGACCAGAAATAAAATCTCACAGTCACCGTGAACCAAAAGATTTCTACTTCTTTTGACCCTGACATGCTTTTGACGCTCCGTCAACCCGTGTACCCGTTGTTTCTTGTTTCTGAAAAGCCTGTTCATTGAAACAGGGAACATTTGATATTCACTCCCACACACATGTGATCTTCTGGAAGTTCATCTGTAACCTCCTTTGTGTTGAATTTGGACACTTCCAATTTTCTTGAACCGTTTCAAGGTACGAAAAACAACACGCTTACTCACTCCGAACTGCTTAAGTCTATTAAATAT
>JASCZW010018688.1:0-15006 GCA_034211315.2 Aedes japonicus | reverse complement strand
CTAAAACCTTACCTTTTTTTAAAAAAAAATCTGCTTTTTAAAATATTATTGAACTTCGGATAAATTCCACAACCCTTGAAATTAAAATGGAAGTTGTTATTTTTAAGTAACTCGATATTCAAAGTAAGTAGATATCATTCAAAGTTCTTTGAAAATAATATTAGATGCGCTACATTTCAAACAATCTTTACTTCATGATGATCTGATAAGTTGACTGAGTTTCTATGGGATTTTCCAGCAGGATAAATAGATTTAAAGAGAATGCGTTGGTACCTTTAAAACGAATAAACTGTAGGTGAAGTTTTCCAAACAATGGTCTCTGCGTAACTGTTGAATTCTCAAGTAATCAGTTCGCTATCAAAATCGCAATCGCAAGTCCGCTTTCGCAAACTTTCAAAATACTAAAAATGGTGACTTAACTAAAGGTCTATTTCGACATAAAGAAGTCTCAATACTAGGTACTGAAACATCTGAGGAGATGAACAATTTTTCGAAATACATTTTCATACATATACGATGCTTAAGGTCAACAAACAAAGCATATCCACTTTATATGGAAAATAAAACTGTTTTAGAACCATTTTCATTGCATTGATTGATATCAATGTCTATATAAATCTTTTATTTTATCGCAATATCTGTATAATGTCTGTAATCTGTATGAGGTCTGTATGCATGATCAAATGTTTGTATAAATACAGACATGTCTGTATATCTGGCAACCCTGATTGAGACACTCTCCTTGATTACTTTCTTTTTCATTCATATTCCAATCACCTTCACGTTTTCCATTCTATTATTTGTTGAGTATGCTAGCCACTATTGTTGTGCTATTGCAAAATCCCTCAATAGTTTTATAATGACGTTGTAATAAATGAAAGAGAGCGAGACAAGAGAGAATTTCTCATTGTCAGATTCACCCTATTGAAAAAAGTTACTAACGTTGTTTTCTGAATCGAAACTTGTAAATTTTAAGAAACTATCTTCATATTCTATGCCACACACGAACTGTCTAAAGAACGAAGCATTTGTTTACACAGAAAAAAAAAACGTGTTACGAAAACAGTACAAAGTACAAAATCATTTTAAATTTAGGAAAGCATGTATTTACGTGCAGTTCGAAGTAATATGTATAGTTTGGTGTGTACTTCTAGATAAAACATCGCTTGATCAGTTGAATGCAATAGTTAACGAGTAATATAATAGTTTTTGAAGGATGTCCCGAGCCTCGATTTATGAATCAGGAGAGTACTTTTCCACAAATGTGAATTGGGCACGATTTTTTCATCTTATTTGTTTGAATTAGTTACCAAAAATGCGCTGTTTTCAAACGTATGATAAAAAAACGTTGCTTAGTATGAAAGTTATAATGTACAGCCAGATTGACTGTGGGAAAAATTTAATCAACCCATGATTGGTGGGATTGAGCTTTTCGTAGCGAATCAATTCATTGATTTGACTTTCATGGTAGTTGAGTTCCGAATGTTTTGAGGTGTCGCATGATTAATTTGAATCATTCAAAGGCGCTCTTTCCCAGCATTTTCCTTTTCTTCCTTCTCCAATTCTTTCTCTTGATCTCTCTGCTTCTTTTTCTCAATCCTTTCTTGTTTCTGTTGTTTCTTCTGCTCTTCTATTTGCTGTTTAGTCAACTTCTGCTAATCAATGCGAGCTTTCTTTTCCATTTCCTCTCGTATCTTTTCCGACTCCTTCTTATTGTGCCAGCTACCACTTGTTGCAACCGAAGGCGTGCTCTTTCTTCCTTTGCTTAGCACCAGTGATATTCTTGTTGTCCTTTGGCCAGTACTAAAAGCATAAATACTATGCTAAAACCATATGCGATCCATCATTTAAACATTGAACATAGGAAATCAAATATATGCATTGCAGTGCATTTATCAGATGTATGCATTCCAATCTTTAAATACTTTAAATATATGCATTCCAATTCATAAATCAAATTAATGTGGTTTTTCGGAGGGTCCAAATTACGTTGGTTATCTTATACTCAAATTTATCTTATCTTCTGTGCAGAATCATCGAAGCGAATATTCGAAATATCCGAAGTATTGCAAAACACGTACCTTTCCAACAATTGCCAACATCTCCTAGTTCCTCGATAACTTGTTTCAATTTACTGTGAATTTGGAGATCACAGTTCGTGCTACTGGAAGAGGCATGTTCCAAAGCCGTCGTGAATTGTTTCAGCTATTCGTCAACCACAACAGAATTTAAAGCCTGTCCACCTTCAATTTCGGACACTTTTCTTTCAGTGAAGATTTTGAATTATTTCAAGGATCCCTGAAACGTTTCACTAATATGACAGCTGAAACTCTCCACTTTATTTAATATGGTACAGCATGTTTACATTCTTGTTACATTCAGTAAAATGACGTCGAATCAAATGGAAGTGTGAAAACGCATGTTGTACGAACGGCAGCAAATCCGAATTTATCGGTACGCGATGTTGCCAAGAAACTCAAACTACCGAAGAGTACCGTGTTTCGTGTTAGCAAATTTGACCAGCGCTTGCTTGTGGATCGGAATGTTTCAAGTGCAATAAATCGAAAAGTATGCTCCCGACAAATGAACAAGAATGTGGTAGTTATTATTGAGAAAAATTCCAATCTTTCTGTGGCAAATATGACTCGCAAAGATGGGAAGTCAAAAGCAGAGACTGATAGCGTACAAAATAAAGAAGGTGCCCAACCGTGATGACGTAGTTGATACTCCTTTACTGATCAGAACTAGTGTAATTGCACAGAGAACCACATAGATGGAGCTTGGGAGTAGCTTTTACATCTTCAATGCACAAGTTCACTAATTCTATTTATAGATCAGTACGTCGTCATTTGGGGAGGGGAGATGAAGGATGATTAGTTTGACAATCGTTGTTATTAGAGACCGTGAGCACCACTGCATCTCTACAATTACCAAGGGAAGGATAGTTGTGCTAGTGAGGCAGGTTTTATTTTTAGATCATGGATGGCACTGCGGTAAGCGATGCGATCAATGAGAGCACTGCTTTTTTATTTTAAACCTAGTGGTGATAGAAAGAGGCAAGTGACAAATGGCAAGGAAGGGGACGGGCCTGGAATTGAACTCCCGACCATCTGCTCAGTTAGCAGAACGGGTAACCACTGAGCTACCCAGCCGCGTCTCATGATGACTAACAAAGTTTTTCTGCAAAAAATCATGCTAAAGAGCTTTACACCAATTTTTGCAAACATTTTCATGTATCATCATGGACGACGAAACATACGTACTCGAAGATTTTCAACAGCTTCCGGGTCGGATTTTTGACACTGCAATGCAAAGGAACGCGGTTGCCAAGCAATTTTGGAAAAAGAAGGTGCCAAAATTCCCGCAGAAATATTTGATTTGGCATGTCATTTGTAGTCTTGGTCAAATATCTAATAGTTTCGTTTCTACAGGCACTTTCAATAAGGGTGTGTATGAGAAAGAATGTCTGCAAAAGCTGTTGCTACCTTTTATCAGAAGACACGACATTCCAGCTTGGTTTTGGCCTGATTTGGGCTCTTGTCACTTTGCAAAATACGTCCTGGAATGGTATAAGATACAAGAGGTCGAATACTTGCCAAAACCAGTCAATCCAACAAACTGTCCAGAACTTCGGCCAATAGAAAAGTACTGGGCTCTAGTTGATGATGATGTTGATGAAGATGATGCGATACTACCATCTATTGTAGTAAGGTACCTTTCCATAGCAGTAGAATAATCTGAAAAACGATTTGATCAGGATTCTATTGTTGTTTGTGATCATCAAGCTCCTGTATAAAGGGCCAAAAACGTTTGGGTGGGCCCTTAAGCAGATACACTTACGCGAACCCGCGAACATAGGGAAGAGAATCTCCTTCCAAAAGCAAGTTCACACCCACAGCGCTAGAATCGAGCCCTCGATTGACAGAATAAACCCAATAGATGGGGTCAAAGAGCCCACCCTCGTTTTGCAAAATGTTAACAATATGGAAGAGGCAGTCCCATTCTCCCTATCCAAATCGTTTCATTTGAGTGCCCTGATGGTCCCTCCCTATTCCCGTTATATATAAGGTCGTGGATATTCAGTTTATTTTATAGTGGTCATTTGATTGCTTACCTTGTGTTAGAAAATTTGGCTGAAAGTAAAATTGGTTAGGGTTTATACCGTTATTTACTTATTGCTCTGTGTTGTTTCGATGTTTCTGCTTTTGAAGAGTTGACTAAATCATATGGTATCGCTCGCAGTCATAGGATAGGAAAGAGAACAGGACAACAAGAAAAAGCATTGGTGATTGGTAACACGCTATGTGCATGTGAGATTTTCATAGTGATATTCTCACAACGGCCGTTCAGAATGGTTTGACGGATGCATATGAGCGATCATTCCCGACGAGTTTCCAATCGTTTACTCAATTCAATCAAGTTTGGTTACAGAAGACAAGGAACATTTTACAACATACTACATTTAGGCATATCAGGGCAATGATCCCCCATCGCATCTTAAAGTGATCATTACTAGCTGTGCATTTGGTTCAGTTACATTTGAACGTTGATGAGGCACATGAAATGAAATCTGCCGCGACCTACTTGACAGAACGCGCTCTTTCCCCTTTCTGAACTGACGGGCAGGGAAAAAAGTACTGAGCTCTAGTTAAGCTGAAACTCTTCAAAACTAAGAAGAAAGCTAATGGAGTCCGAAATTTAACGTAGACAGGCTTTATTGATCAATTTCATTTTATTTGATATCATTAGTTTTGGAGCATTTCACAACAATGATAAAACTTCTCATAACGGAAGATAGCAGCAAGCGCTGCCCGCGGACGGCTGAGCTTTGCGTGAGCTGTCACGTTTTTTCTGTTCGTTATTAATCGGTATTTGTGAGTTTGACTTCGAATAATTGAACAATGAGAATGGTGACAATGCTGCGATTGCTGTTCGGATAGTCTAGCTCATCAAACATTTTACAAAGTCCCGGATATAAACATTTTATGAAATGTCCCATTACGCGTTGTTTTAAAGATGTCAAGATGTGCAGTTTGTTCTTCAACAATGTGAAGAAATGAAGAATTGTGCTAGTGTTTTCGCATCGAAGTAACTACGTATATGGTAAGTATATGGTTAGGAGCACATTTGGAGCATAACTGACATGGGAATCAAAACGGAAGGATCGCAGCAAGCCGTTTTTGAAGCTGGCATGTTTTGTTTTTGCTGCATTGTGTACTAGGAAAAAAACAATTATTTTACCAGAATAAAAAGTTAAATTATAAATATCCGAGTGATATGCGTAGGACGTTGTGATTTTAATCGATTCCCAGCCAAAGTGTGTTGTGACCTAGTTTTGTCAAAAAGGTTGTGCGTCGGTGTGCTTCGCCACGCACCTAGGTGAGGTCATTTTGTAATATAGCAAAGATACCTTAACTTTATACACGCCAGGATTAAGAATGTCTAGTTTTTTATTCTGGAAGTGTGGAGATCCTTCACATATTCATTTGATATGTGAAGATTTTCATGCGGCCCTACATTCATACAACCAGCGATCAAATCGGAC
The DNA here is from genome assembly GCA_034211315.2 of Aedes japonicus. Lineage (NCBI taxonomy): Eukaryota > Metazoa > Arthropoda > Insecta > Diptera > Culicidae > Aedes > Aedes japonicus. Next base: position 9,461 of record JASCZW010018688.1, on the reverse strand, counting down.
CTCTGACTTTCCGTCGAGTCACTTTTACTACCGGTTAATAATACATTTTATCACACATGGCATAGTAATTGTTTATTATCTTGAGACCACATTACACAAGCTTGGAATGGGCCGGTGAGTTTCAATTTCACTCGTGCATGTTTCCTGACATTTTGCTTCGAAAGATATGATGGTTTGTCAGCAGCCGCATCGGGATCCTTCCAAGATCAGCAGAACCTAATTATATGGTCACTACCGCTCTGTATTAATGTTATTAAAGTATTAAAAACATTACAGGCAATTTGTTATGATTTCGTTGCAACGTTTTATTTTGTTTAGGTTCTTAAACGCTGCCTTTATTGACAATTATTGTTATATATCGATACTATCCGAGTGCGAGCTTTATATGGGCAAGTTTAATGTACTGCTGTTGCTACTGATGTCTTACGCCACGAGATGCAGGACCACAGGACGAGAGCAAGCAAACTGACCAACCATCGGATGCCGAAGATGATGGAGAAACGGTGAAGAGTTTATTAAAATTGATTATAATGTTCGATAGACATGGTTCAGCGCGAACAGCGAGCGTCGCAGGACAGAGGATGAACAACTTTTAAAGGAAGTGATACTTTGTTTCGCCAGCAGATTGCCTCGAGCAGTACCGGATTCAGCAGCCAGGACAGCGAGATGGGATTGACATTTTATAATGTGTTTGTGGCGTAATTTGATAAATTGCTACGATCGCGTTCGTCGGCGGAATATATCATTTGGCAAGTACTCTGATGGAAGCTGATGCTTTCAACAGGCAAGGGTTTTATTTATGACTCATAAACGAGCATATCCTTTCGGTAATTACGGAGAACTGGGGGCTGGGGAATGCCAAAATTCCTCGCAGCATATGATTGTTTTCAAAATCGGAATCCCGTTTGCACATCGCACCTAACGCCGAGATTTTGTCCCAATTTTTAAACACACACGCACACCTTCTCTGACAGCGCAAATTCTTTGTATCGCCCACCCTGAGCTTGGATAGCTGCAAAATAATAAAATTATATTGTTAATTTTATTACAAACTTGAATATGATTTCCGAGAGCACTCACGTGCTTCTCAATGCGCCCCGGCAGACAGTAGAGGTGGAGCAGAGACTTTGGCTGACTATGCAATGCGCCTTCAACAGTTTTATTCTCAGGTGGGTGGGCGCGCGCACACTTCACATGTTGTTCAATTTTACCTGGGTATAATTTTGTGTTGCCATCTACCATCAGGAAGCGATCCGAGGTAAGGATGCGATGCAAGTCGGACGTGAGGGAGAAAATAAACACTCTTTTAAATCAAAATATTGATGATGTTGAAGGTTTTTCAATTGAATACCAGCTCTGATGAACCCACGCAGCACATCGGCCGAAGCATTTGTAGGTACAGAACAATTCCTCAACGGATGGTTGGGGATGATGCGGGCTGAACAATAAAATTAATCATATTTTATTTCGCTTTTTTTTTGCAGTTGCCGGCTTGTGAGTGTACGTTTGTACGAGAAAATAATGAAAAGACAGCCTTTGATGATATTTTGGCGGTCGTTGTTGATTCGCATGTTTTCCGACATAAAAGGTTTTGAACGTAGAACTCCGCTTATCTTTACTCTACCGGATATCATTTCAAATTTTGAAAAGTATGAGAGCGTTACTCTTAAGTGAAAGGTTCTTCAACGCCAATAACGCTCGTTCGATTGAACAGAATTACTTCATTTGTGCACCGTTAGCTTAAAAAAAAATTGCATTTTTTTGGCATTCATATTTGAATTTCATGCTTTTGTATGAGTTGTTTAATTATGTGATTATAAATTACCTAGGGAAACGGAAAAAGGTGTATTGAGGAGAAGGATGAACCACGGACTGGCACAGCTCTATTTCGAACATAGTATCCAGAAAGTCGCTATAGCTGGATGGGCACAATTGGCGGGACATGTTGTTAGAATGTCGAACAACAACCTCGCAAAAAGGGCCAACAACTCCGCAACCCCCACCATAATTTCCGAGCCATACCGCATGACAGCTGGCAACGGCAACTAGGTCGAAGACAGGTCCAGTATGTCCAATATGCGGACAGGTCCAAAAAGGTGTGGGTCTGCCTGCTACGCACCACCAAGATGGTCGATTCGAACAGTTTTCTTATATGCTCGATCGTATGACAACTGAGCTAACTGGCTTAAATCCGTTGGTAATAGCAGGGGACTTCAATACTTGGGTGCTTGAGTGGGGAAGCCGCTTTACCATTCCCAGGGCCCAGATACTTCTGGAGGCCTTGGCTAGGCTCAATGTGGACCTAGCCAACGTGGGTACTGTTATTCGTAGTCTTCCGGATCGAGCCTAAGAAAAACAATTCCCCAGTATGGTTCGCTGATACTCTAACTGCAATCTAATTAAAGACATTAATAAGTAATTACAAGCTGAGAAACAAATAACTTTCATTTAGCTTTTCTCTACAAAAACTACGTACTGTTGGAACAATAACAATTAACTCAGAACAATCAAACTGTTTTTAACAATTTAGGGTAACTACAACAACAAACACTACGACGACAAAAGTTCTATCTTCTAAACAGACATCTACAAATAAGTGCACAAATAACTGAATATGATCTAATCTAATTGATTTACGTTCTTATCAAACATCTAGTAGACTAGATACAAACTATATAAAAAATGAAAAACTACAACATTTCTCGTCTGTGTGCAAAACGAACAATAACAGCTGCGATGGGTGCTCGATCTGCGTAATCAGCTGCTTGCGCTTGTGTGCGTTTAGTTGTTGTTGTTGTTGTTGTTGTGTTTGCGGCCTGCAATTGTCACTCACCGGGGTACGTTCACAGCTCGCAGTCCGTTCATAGCTGTTGTGTGCTTTCAAGAACGGCAACCCTTTCATGACCAGGTTTTAAATTTGCCGACGGCAACAGGTACCAAGAGTACCCACCATAGAAACGGAGCGGAATCGAAAAACGATATAACTTTCAGCAGTCCTGGGCTGCTTAATAATTGGAGGGTTGATGATGGCTACACCCATAGCGATCACTTGACGGTTCGTTATTGTATCATCCACAATACAAGGCAGCGTGCGGAGGAGCATCCACTCTATTTGCCCGCAAATGGAGGACATCCTACTTTGATGTAGAGACTTTTAAAGAGGCACTTGAAAACACAGGAACCTTGTGGCAAACTACTTGTTATGACACTTACACGAGCGTGCGATGCGACCATGCCGAAGGAAGTCAAACCGAGGAATGGAATATCGCCGTTGTATTGGTGGATGGAGTCGATCGCCGACCCCCGAAGAACATGCCTTCACGCAAGACGGAGGATACAAAACGCGTGGTCAGACGCCAAAAGAATCGAGCGTAGAGGGGCGCTAGTCGCCGCGAAGGCCACACTAAAGAGGGAAATAAAGGCCAGCAAGCGAGCGTGCTTTGAGGGCCAAAACCAGAGGAACGGCGGCTACAACCGAGCGATCACCACGACTGCTGCAGATGATCGTTGTGGGATTCTTTCTGAACCACGACGCGAGTCCATGCCCCCCCGCCACCGTAGATTTGTCCCATGACCAGCCTTCATGTATCCCAGACCTTACCATTGTCATAGCGACGGAAGGGTGGGCGGCTCAGCCAAACACCCGTGACCACGTGAGCATTGACTACGACATAACGGAGGCCGGTGTCATCTCGGCGAACGAGTTACTCATTGCGATAGCAAAGCCGCTAAAGGTGAACAAAGCGCCAGGACCGGATGGTGAACCTGGCCATCAAGACGGCTATCCTGCTGGATCCCGAAATATTCAGGGCGGTGATGCAAAAGTGTATGAACGAGGGCGTCTTTCCGGACGCCTGGAATATTCAGACTCGAGTGTTGCTACCAAAGACAGGGAAGCCACCAGGGGATCCATCGGCATGTAGACCTATGTGTCTGTTGGATACCGCGGGTAAGGTGCTCGAGAGGGCAATTCTCAACAGACTGACAAAATACACGTATGGTAAGGTGGTCTGTCTAACAACCAGTTTGGCTTCGAGTTCTTCTGGCAAGTCGCCGGTGGGTGCCATTCTGTCCGTCACCAAGACGGCTGAAGTGGCAATCCAGCGCAAGAGGCGAGGAGTACGCTACTGTGCAGTGATCACCCTTGACGTTAGAAACGCATTCTATAGCGCCAGTTGGGTGGCTATCGCCAACTCGCTCCAATGCCTTCTGGTTCCTGGGTACCGGTACTGGTATACAACACAGAGGTAGGCCAGAAACGTGCTCAGATTACCGCAGGCGTCCCACAAGGTTCGATCCTGGGTCCGGTGCTATGGAACACGATGTACGATGAGGTACTACGGCTCGAGTTCCTGAATGGGGTGAAGTTAGTCGGGCTCGCAAACGACATCACCTAGCAGTCGACATCAGCTAGCCCACCATAAGACTGATGTCACGGTGGTAAATAACCTAAAATCGGAACGGTATGCAACCATCAGTGCAGGTAACTGCACAATTGAATCGAAGAGGTCTTTGATGTACCTTGGGGTCATGATCAACGATAAGCTGTCCTTTATCAGTCACGTCGATTACGCCTGCAAGAAAGCCTCTATGGCTATATCGGCATTATCCCGCATGATGTCAAATAGCTCGGTGGTGCAAGGGAGTAAGCGTCCATATTTAGGAACGGTGGGCCGGCATGGATCACCGCCTTGACTACCAAGAGCTACACTTGTGAACTAGAGAGTAAGCACAGACTTATGTGCCTAAGAGTGGTTAGTGCATACCGAACGGTATCACGCGAAACGGTCTGCATCCTAGCGGTGATGATTCCAATATGCATTGTTATAAAAGAGGATGTAGAGTGCTTCGAACAACGTGGAACAAGAGGTATTCGGAAAACCACTAGAGCCACATATATGGTTAAGTGGCAAAGGGAAAGGAACAACTCCACCAAAGGTCGGTGGGCCTACCGACTAATCCCGGAATTAACCGGGTGAGTTGGTAGGCGACACGGTGAAGTGAACTTCCACTTAACACAGATTTTGTCAGGCCACGGCTGTTTTAGACAATATATGCACAAATATGGGCACGCACAGTCCTCCACATGCACCAAGTGCGCGAGAGTTGAGGAAACCGCGGAACATGTGTTCTTCGCATGTCCTCGCTTCAACGGCGCGAGATCTGGCATGAAAGCCGTAAGCGATCACGACATAACTCCGGATGATTTGGCCAGAGGATGTGCCAAGAACGGGACATCTTGGACGCGGTATGCCCAGATTGTCCTTGATCTTCAACAAAAATGGCGAAACGATCATCGGCAGGTCGCAGGGAGCACCTACCTACTAAAGCCCTAAGTACCCTAGCAAAGCAAAATAGCAAACTAATTTCAAATAAATAACAAGTTTTGTTATCTCAGATATCATTTTGAACCAACCTGTTATCGCATTACAAATTTAGTTATCAACATTGACTAATTTTGTTATCATCTGTTATAAATTTTTAAAGACAATTTTCGACGAACGACTAACAGCATTCTGACTAAAGCTGAATATTACCTGCATAGCATGGATATGAAATTAAGCTTTCCAACAGAAATACTACTTCAGTTATGAGTGTATGGATTTGATATCATGTTGATAACATAATTTCAAATTATCTCAAGAAATTTGTTTACATAACAAATTGTTTTATCAAAATGAACTCAATGGTAATAAAACGACTTGATATTGTTATATCCAATGAATATTAATTTGTTATCTCTTTTGTTATTTGGCTTATTTATTCAGCCTAAATGATAACTTATTCAGTAACCCAAAACAGATAATCTGATATCAGAACTTGTTATCAATTTGATATAAACCTTTGCTCGGGTAGTTAGACATAGTGGGTGCTTAACAAGCACAATAGCCCCCTCCCCGAGGTAAATCCAAAAGGTGCTTCTTGGTCCAGGGCTTGAGGCTGGGTTTGAAGTGGGTCGAGGAGTTGGCACCCTCATCCCCGTACCCTGAGTGCTGCAGGAGTCTGCTGGAATCCCGTTTTAAAAAAAACCCATTGTCCACGTCTTTTACTGGGAAAGTACTAATATAGCGATCTGTTCCAGAATTTTATACGGGATCGATGGTAAATCTACATGCTCTCGTCGGTGAACTGGATAACTGGATTTTTTTCGCATGAGAAAGTTATAGATTTTCTTGCACCGCTCGAATCGTTGCTCCTGGATGGGGTTGATAATGATGTGAGTTTTTTTTTCATGCCCTGGACTTCGCCAGCAATCTTTCTTTACGACCTTCCGTTGCTTCGCCATTTTCCTCATTAAACGCACTGGATTTGCCAGAATCTTCCGTTTGATGGCAGCGATATCCCTTTGAATCCGAGCTGACCTCTGATGACCTGTAGCCACCTTTTTGGATAAAGGGTGTCCACAGTTAAATTGCTTCACTTTCAATAAGCTGTAAAATGTTGCCCTATGGGTTGATTTCAACGAAATTTGGGAGGAATGACCTCAGAGTGTATTGTTTACACAGCGGAGTTTCATTGTGAAATGTGTCGTAGTTTCGAAAATGGAGTCGGATGAACAGCAAGTGCGCGAGAACATTTTACACACGCACCTCGACAACCCACTTCTTTTGCAGCGAGCCATCGGAAAGATGTTGAATGTTCACCAGTCTACAGTGTCTCGTGTCATTAAACGTTTCGGGAACGTTTAACTGTCAATCGGAGGAAGGTTAGTGGTAGAAAAAGTGTTCCATACTGTATGAAGGATCACAAGCGAGTGGTTGCTGCCTTTTAACGCAAACCCAACTGTTCCGTTCGGGATGTCGCGAAAAAGCTGCACTTGATCATAAGTTACGTGCAAAAAGCCAAGTAACGCGCCAGGCTCCGTTCATTCAAAGTTCAGAGAGCTCCAAACCGCAATGAAAAACAGAATATGGCAGCTAAACATGTGCCCGTAAAACACAGATAGCGCCCTCTGGAAGGCTTGTACATCAAGCCAATAATGAAAAATACATCAGCTGCTGCATCACGGACGATGACAACCACACTGTATAAAGCGAACTATGAAACACACGAAAGCTTCCAATACTCAAAACACACAAGATTCGCTTCATATTTTTGGCCAGACCTAGCCTTTTGACACTACTCCAAGGATGTTCTGGAGTGGTACAAAACGAATCGTGTCAATTTCGTGCCGAAGGATCTCAATCCCCCAAACACTCCAGAGTTTGGCCGCAAAAATATTTGGCTATAATGAAGCACGAACTTCGTAAGCCCAAGTAACAAATTCAATTTTAAGGTACACTTGAAGAAGTTTTCAAGACTCATTTGATAAAACCACGCATAAAACTAGATATTCTACATAACATCGATAAAACAGCCATAAAACCCTCTTAAGTTCCAAAAGGCCCATACTACAGGAGGTTCTCAAGACTATTTCCCAAGGTTCGCTTAAAACTTGATAGTTTTATCGGTACATACTTGTAATGACATTCAAGACATACTTAAAACTATGATAAAACTACCACAAGTTATAATAGTTTTATGATTTTCCTCTTTAAGAACACTTCCAGTCCGTCACAAATATGCTTCGAAGATTCCATTTTTCGATTCGTTCTGCTGAATGGCGATTTTTTTTTGTTTATGGTTGAGTGGAAGCTACTATAATTCTCTTCCAAAGTGGATACGTATGTAAATTAATTGTTAAATTGACCATAAATGCATCTGTTTTTTGCCTGCCATTGATGAATTCTTCATACGACATTCAGTTTATTGGTGTTTTATAACATAAAAGTTCGAAAATTTTAACGCGCCTCTGAATTATTGCTAGAACATTGACTTATTTAAAAATAAAAAATATAGTTGAAAATTCAACAATTAGGTGACAAGGCTGATAAATTGTTAGATCTTGAATAAATTGTGTCTACAATCCATTTTATGTTTCAAAATGAATTTTAAACAGCATTGTTTGTTCGTACCATTGGAAAAATTAGAGTTTTGTTGCATACTTATGAAAATGGCTACCGTTCCGAGGGAATCCAGAATAGCCACGCTCGCCATTTTTACAATGGTTTTATCTAAAACTACCATAAAACGCAAATAAAACCTATATTTCTTACACAAGACTAACAAGATTTTTTGAGGAGTGCGATAAGTTCATCTTTATTTGTTCTACTCTTGAAAAAGATGAGTTACGCTTGAATAAAACTTGTTTGAATTGCTCAAGGTAAACAAGTCTCTCGTAAGATAGCCATAAAATCAGCGTGAAAAAGGCACATATAAACAAAGAAAACGTGACGGTGCAAATCAAAAGTGCCTATGCATAATTGTTGTTCTTAGTCATAATAACAGCTTATAATTTAATATTTTTAATCACCAGCGTTAGTCGATAAAAAAACAAAAACAAAAAGAAAATTTAACTTGAATATGCTAACAATGGTTTTGGGAAGAATAACAGATAATAAATATTGCCTGGAAGGCGGAAACATCAGTTGAGTGAAAAATGATTTTTCCTCTTGATCTATATGCTATAGCTATAGGTTTATAAACCTAACGTCGGATGAAGTGCGCTGTGTAGTAGATCACTGAGCAATTCCAACGCACCACCTCCTCCACCTAACGGTGGTGGACATACGATAACGCATGGCGATAATCCACTGCCTGGGACGTTAGGTTTAACTTGCACAACTGGCATAAAATCAATAATCATGAGTTATGATTCTCGGTTTACAACTGGCGACACATTGCACCATTTAATTTGATTCGTTACAAAAAAATAGCACGCATAACGCATAGACCCTTCTGATAAGTTAGTCTCAGTAGGCTGCGAATCCAATGGAATCTAGCGATGGTAAAAAAAATTGTCGTTGGTGGCTGAGATGAAGGAGTATTCAATATATTGGAGAGGTTTCAATTGAATTTCCGCTTGAACAAGCCACTAGTTTATATTTTCTTTCACCTATGGGCGTCCATTGTCCAGTTTGTTTATTTTTCACATAATGTTCTTTCTCAAGAGTATGTGCTCTTATTCGAAACCAAATGGTTCTAAGAGCGTTTTATGGCAGCATTTTCAAGATACATTCACCTTGAAGAAGAATGTCATAAAAACTTTCTCAAAACTTTTATCAGGTTTTATGAAAGTTACAAAACGATGTCTTGAGAGGGGACTCAAGTATCTTATAAAATTACTTATAAGGTGAATTACACTTATAAATGATGTAGTTTTATGGAGGTTTCTTCAAGTGTTCTTTAATCATTCTTAAGAACTGTTAATCAATTAAAACCACCTTAACTTGGAAAATGCCCTGATAAAACCAGATGATCTCTATAATACTTTGATAAAACTACCATAAAACATGAATAAAACCAATTTGCATTTGAATTGTTACTTGGGAGCATCCTAAAGTTGTCACTACAGAACAGGAAATGTTTAAGTCATGGTTGAAAGCGAAAAAAAATGTCGGTTCAAGCGTTGTACAAAATAT
>JASCZW010018687.1:0-15006 GCA_034211315.2 Aedes japonicus | reverse complement strand
CACAGTATAACCCTATCAAATCGTAATGAATTTCTTCAACCAATGAAGTTGCCATCGTTACGGAATTTAATTTATTATTTTTTTCTCCAAAAATGCACCGGATCCAATTCGTATCAGATTTTCCCCGTCAGACAAACATCATTCGCCCCATTCAAAGCCTGCTTAAAATCTCAAACCGGGTCATATATAAAGAATAAACAAGCTTTCGGCAAACGATGATGCCGGCGAACGAAGGATCCCTCAACACCGGAGGAATCGGCCGATCCCCAGTCGGGAAAGGAATTTCACTTCAACGGGACCATTGGAAGCGTTTTTTCTTTCATTCTTCCTTCACCACGATCCTAAGTGGGAAGAATTCTTCCCGGGTGGGAAGTGTGTCTGTTGGTCGCAAAATCGGAAAGCAACGACGGGGTGGCGAATAAATATTTATAAGTTGTATGAATGTTTGCGGATCGGTCCCCGATGGTAGCAGGCTGCGGGTTGGGGGGAAGGCTCTGTATCGGCCGAATGCCGGAAGTTTCCCATGGAGATGAGCGGGAAATCGAAGAAAAGAGGTGCTGTTTGATGAGGAAATAAATCGCTTTGAGATTTTTCGAAGCAGGAAAACGCGTGGAAGGGGAGATGTTTAAAAAAAGGCACACCGCAGATGTTTTTGAGGAAGGAGAGTAAAACGGAATTGCAGTGTACAATCAAGGTGCACAATATAGAGGACCGCATCCTGGTTTGTGAGTGGAATGGCAAGTGAAAATGAATGTTTGTTTTGATGGGATGTTAAATTCTCCTGTTCGGCTGGAAATTCAATCTGATTCGAAAATTGCAACAGCACTTATCATCAACCGCAACGTCAAAATCGAAAAAAGGCACAACGGATCCACCGAGCTCGTTATACCTGGCGATTAAACGTGGATCGTTAAGTTTAATGCCGCACTTAATATCCACCGCTTTCAATCGCCGTCTTTAAACGACACTGGTAAAAGCGATATAAGGTGTTCATCGCGGTGAACAGATTACGGCCTTGATTACCTTCACAGGACTTTTTCCTTCAACGAGCATTAACACCTAACTGAACTGAGAAAATGCTGCATCTTGTGGTGATAGATAAGGTAATGGATCAACAGCCGAACTCCAGTGGTTCAAGAAAATATTTAGAAAAATGTCTATAAGAAAGAAAATTCTCAAAATATCTTTGTCATTAAGCAATCTCTTGCTTTCCATGACAGCGAATTCAAACGATCAAAAATATTCATAAAAAACCCAATTACGAGTAAAGAGGAATCACAGTTCTCACAAATTCCACCAGATGTCTTAACCCTATGAAAACATTTCTCCATTAGGGAGCTAAGCGATAAAAATTGCTTCAGATTTTATTTTTTCAGCTTGCGAATTTGTTTAAAACAACATTACTTCAATCTAGACGAGTACATGAAACTGTCTATTGATAATTCAATCCGCCTAAGGCCTAAGGAGAAATCATCTAACAACGGACTCTCGATGTGCATTAGGACCTTTTGAAAATAATATCAAGCAAAGTTCGCAAATGTAAACAAACGGTTTTGCTTTGCAAAAAATATTCAAAAAGAGCGTTTGTAGTGAAAAATAATTGAGAATGAAACCTTCAATATTTTAATCAACGATAGTAGAGCTAGTGGAAGAGAATTTGTTGTTTGCCAACAACCGGTTCCTATAATGGCTTAAATAAGTTACCTATCTTTCCAAACGATAGTGTTACCCACTAACCTCGAGTTTGTCATGAGTAATTGGCATTCCACGTTTACTAATTTCGGAAAGTAAAATTTTTTGAACAACAATATTGAACATCGGCTCCGTAAAGTGTTACACACGCCTGAGCCTAGTGAACAAACAAACTGATTGAAAAAAAAAAACAACCGGTTCCAGTCGATCCGAAGTAAATTCCTGAAGTTCTTTGAAGATCTTCCCTGAAATTTTACGAAGAGCTTTCCTGATGTTCTCGGAAGAAACTTCAATGAAATTCTCGGAAAAAATTTCCTGACGTCCTTGGAAGATCTTTTCTGAAGTTTTGAAAAGAAGTTCCATCAAAATTCTTGGAAGAACTTTCACTGAACTTACCTAAAGTTCACGGAGAAACTTCATTGAAGTTCTCCAAAAAAGTTCCCTGAAGTGCTCTGAAGAACTTGCATGAAGTTACTTCATTTTATTTATCTATTGAGTTCTATTACGTAACTTATGACTTGAAGGGCTTTTTAATGGTACAATGATTTTCACCGGTATAATAAGCTCTGCAACTCCAGACGTTACAAATTTAACTAATTTCCCGTTCTTCAATATCAATTCAACTTTAAAACTACTTCTATTACTTGAAATGCACTATACATCCTCTCTTAAATGCTTTGAAACAAGTTTCACTGGAAAGATTATTTTGCAAAGAATTCCAGTGAAATACACATCGACTAAAAATGAACTATATGCATGCAAAAATAAACATGAACGTAGTTTGCTGAAGTTTTTAAGATCTTCGAAGAATTTTTCTGAACTTCTTGGAACAAAAAACCCATCAAGTTTTCGAAACTTTCCTGTTTGATGAAGCTCTCGGAACTATTTAGTTGTAGTTTTCGGAAGAACTTCCCAGACATTCTCAAAGGAATTTCATTGATGTTTTAGTAAAAACTTCCCTGAAGTCCTTAAATGAACTTGCCGGAAGTTTTGTGAAGAGCTTCCCTGAAGATCTAAAATTCTGGTGAATATCTTCCCTGAAATTCTGTGAAGACCTTTCCTGATGTTCTCTACAGAACTTCGCTGAAATTCTCAGCAAAATTTACCTGAAGTTTCATGGAAGAACTTCGATGATATTCTCGGAATAATTTCCCTGACGTTCTCGAAAGAACTTCCCTGAACTATTCGTAAGAAATTTCCTTAAGTTCTTGAAAGGACTTTCTTGATGTTCTCCGATGAACTTTCCTGAAGTTTTGTTAGCATCATCTTTGAAGTTCTTCTTAGAACGTTCTTGAAATGTTCAAAAGAACTTCCCTGAAGTTTTCAAAAGTTCTTTCCTGAAGAACTATGCTGAAATTTTCAGTAGAATTGTCCTGAAGTTCTCATTTCAGTGAAGTTTCCGGAAATACTTCCCGCAAGTTCTCAGATGAACTTCCCTAAAATTTTGTAGAAAAACCTTCCATAAAGGTCTCACAAGATCTTCCTTGAAGTTCTCGGAAGAATATGCGTGAAGTTTTCGGAAGAATGTAATGGTAGTTCTCGACAGAACTTATCTGAAGTTCGTTAAAGAATTGTATTGTAGTTTTAGTCAGAACTTCCCTCAAGTTTGCGAATGAACTTACGTGATGTTTTGTAAATATTCATTGAAGATATTTGCAGAACACTTGAAACTCTGAGATGAACTTCCTTGAAGCTCTCAGGAGATCTTCCCTGAAGTTCTCGGAAGAATATCACGAAACTCTTACCTTGAACTAAAGAACATTCCTGAAGTTTTTTGTAGAAGTTTCCCGAAGTTCTCAAAAAAATTTCTGGGAAAAACTTCAGTAAAATTATCAGAAGAATTCAAGTGAAGTTTTCGGAAAAACTTCCCCCAGGTTCTCGGATATAATTTTCAAAAGAATTTCATTGAAGTTCCAGACACAACTTCCCTGAAGTTCTCAGAAGAATTCAAGTGAAGTTCACGGAAAAACTTTCCTCAAGTTCTTGGATGAACCTCCCTGAAGGTTTGTAACAATTTTTTTGAGGTTCTCTGCATAACTTTCATGAAGTTTACCGAAGAACTTCCTTGAACTTTATAGAACTTCTTTTAAGATCTTCCCTCAAGCTTCCAGAAGATCTTACCTGAAGTTCGCCATAGAACTTTTTTCAGGAGAATTTCCCTAAAGTTCTTGGAAGAATTTCATTGATGTTCTCGGCTAGACTTGTCTGAAGTTCTCCAAAACTTTTTATAGTAGTTCTCAGATAATTTCATTGAAGTTTTCAGATGCAAATTTCTAAAGTTCTTTGAAATTCAGTGAAGATCTTGCCACAAGTTCTCTAAAAACTTCCCTGAAATTCTCAGCAAAACTTCTCTGATGTTCTTTGAAAAGCTTCTCTTAAGTTCTTTGAAGAGCTTCTCTTAAGGTCTCGAAAGAACTTCAATGTAGTTCTTGGAAGAATTTGCGTGACGTATTCGGTACAAATTCTCTGAAATTCTCAATAAAAGAATTTCAGAGAAGTGCCCCCCATGTGCTCGAAAAAACTTCCCTGAAACTCTCAGATGAACTTTATGAAGTTTTTTTTTAAAGGTTTTCTTTGAAGAATTCGGAATAATTTTTTTGGTGTAGAAGGAGATGTTCGCTCATCACCATGAGGCACCAAGAGTGAACAACAATGTTTTTGGCTAGAATGAAAGATGTGAAGAGAAAGTGTTGAAAGGTCCGTCAGAGTGCGGCAGGTAGGAAAATTAACAGATGTTTTTGAAAATTGAGCGAAAGGGCATGTATCCAATGGTACTCGAACCATGGACGTCAATCTTTGCCTAACATCCCACTGCGGGGTAGGTTGTAGCGACGGAACAAGTCCGCCACTTCAACAGGCAAAAATTGACGCATGGAAAGACGCTCATGTGCCACTGTGGCTTGTATAGTTTATTCTTAGCGATCAATTGTGTGCACTCTGTTTACTGATGCGCACATGGGAAAGAAACTCTCTTCTTTTTTGGGTTTGTTTTGATTCGCAACGACTGACGATCACTAAAGTTGGTTCGAGTACCATTAGATACAAGCCCTTTCGCTCAATTTTCAAAAACATCTGTTAATTTTCCTACCTGCCGCACTCTGACGGACCTTTCAACACTTTCTCTTCACATCTTTCATTCTAGCCAAAAACATTGTTGTTCACTCTTGGTGCCTCATGGTGATGAGCGAACATCTCCTTCTACATCATAATCGTTACTCCTCGCACGGAGAATACATAACATAACAATTAATGTATGAATTTTTTTGGGTTTTTTACAAAGAACTTCCCTGTTATTTTTAGAGAATTTCCCCTAATGATCTCGGAAACACTTCCTTGAAGTTTTCGGAAGAATTTGATTGAAGTTATAGTAGGAACTGCCTTGAGGTTATTCCACAAAGTTTTAAGAAGTTCAGTAAAGATTTTTCCTGAAGTTCTGTGAAGATCTCCTCTGATGGTCTCTGCAAAACTCTCCTTCAAAGTTCTTTCAATGACCTTGCGTTACTTCTTTTCTATAGATCTTGACGAAAACTAATTTGTTATGACTATTTTTTTTGGGCCCTGTTGAAAACCAACAGCTCTGACCGATTTCCAAGTCTGTTCGCTCGGCTCAATGCACCAACCCGAATAACACATATTCATATTCTTATTTATTTATATTTGTTACGATCGGTGCAATCCACTACAAAGGCTTCTTTAGTCAATAGGCGTAGCTACAAGAAAGAGTTGTTCATAGAACTTTAGCAAATATCTTTACAGGACTTCTCTAATTTTTTGAAGAACTTCCCTAAAGTTCTCGAAAGACTTCTTGCAGTTCTCCAAAGAAGTTCCTTGAAGAACTATGAAGAAGTTTCATGAAGTTCTCTGAAGAACTTGCATGAAGTTCTCCGAAACTTCCCTGAAGTTCTCAGAAGAATTTCATTGCTGTTCTCAGAGGAACTTCCTTGAAGTTTTCTGAAAAATTTCATTGAAGTTATCATAAGGAGTTCACTGAAGTTCTCTGATGGACTATCCTGAAGTTTTGTAAAGATCGTCCCTGAAATTCTGTGAAGAGCTTCCCTGATGTTTTCGAAAGAACTTCAATGAAATTCTCGGAAAAATCTCCCTGCCGATCTTGGAAAAACGTCTCTAATGTTCAGGAAAGAAGTTCCGATAAGTTATTGGAATAACTTCCTTGAAGTTTTGTTCTCAGAAGATCTTTCCGGAACTTTTCGTAAGAATTATCATAAAGTTCTGGAAGGGCTTATTTCAAGTTCTTGGAAGAAATTCCCTTTAGCTTTCAGAAGAACTCTCCTTAAGTTCTCGGAAAAAACTTTCCTAAAGGTCTTGGAAGAACTTTTCTGAAGTTCTGCATAGATTTTCATTGAAGATCTCAAAAGAATTTCGCTGAAGTTTTTGGCAGATTTTTCCTGAAGTTTTCGGAAGAATTTCATTGAAGTTCCTGTAAGAACTTTTCTCAAGTTCACGGAAGTGCTTCAATTAAGTTCTCGGAGGATGTTTTCTCAAGTGTTCGGAAGAATTTCCATGAAATTCTTGAGACAAAATCCTTGAAGACAGAACGTCCCTGAAGTGTTTAGAAGAATTTCATTGAAGTTTTCGCACAACATTCGTGAAGTTTTTGGTAGAATGCCCCTGAAGTTCTCAACAAAATTTCATTGTTGTTTTCATTTCATAACTTTCCTGAACTTCTCTGGTTTGATTGCAGTTATTGTTCTCCGTAGAAATTTCCAGAAGTATTTTGAAGATTTGATGATTTCCAGAAGTATGAAGATCTTTCCTGAAGTTTGGTGAAGATTTTCTTTGAAGTATTTTGTAAAACTTCCATGAAGGTTTCGGATGAATTTCTCTGAATTTTGCGACAGAACTTTCCAAAAGTACTTCCGTGAAGTCCTCAGATGAATTTCCCTGAAGTTTTGTAAAGATACTTTTCCTAGTTCTCTACTGAACTTTTTTAAATTTTTGCATGAACTTCTCGGAAGTTCTCTGAAGATCTTCCTTGAAGTTCTTGGAAGAACTTTCTTCATGTTTTGGAAGGGCTCACTTCAAGTTCTTGGAAGAAATTTTCTATTTTTCGGCATCCTTGAAGTTCTCAGAAAAATTTCAGTAAAGTTTGTGGAAAAACTTCCGGATGAACTTCCCTGAAGTTTTGTAAAGATCTCCTCTAAAGCTCTTCGCTGAAATTTCTTGAACTTTTCGAAAGAACTTCCCTGAAGCTCTAAGAAGATCTTTCTTGAAGCTCTCGGAAGAATTTCCGTAAAGTGATCTGAAAACTTCCTTGGGAATTTGCTGATGAACTAACCTGAAGAAGAATTTCATTTAAGCTCACGGCAGAACTTCATTGAAAACCTGTACTGAAGTTTTCAGCAGAATTTTCCTGAAATTCTCAAAAGAATTTCATAGAGGTTTTGGGAAGAACTTCCATGATGTTGTCAGAAGAATTTCAGTGATTGTTCCGGAAAAACATCTTTTTAGTTCGGATGAACTTCCTTGAAGTTTTGTAAAGATTGTTCTTAAAATTCTCTGCAGAACTTTCTTGATATATTTAAAAGAACTTCCCAAAGAAGGTCATCCTTGAGGTTCTCGGAAGAATTTACATGAAATTCTCTGAAGAACTTTTTCGGAACCATGCTGAAGAACTTTCCTGAAATTCTCAGCAGAACTTCCCCGAAGTTTTTGGAAAAACATAATTGAAGTTCTCAACAGGATTTGTCTGAAGCTCACGGAAGAATTGTATTGAAGTTTAAGTAAGCACCTCCCCCATGTTTTCGGATTAACTTCCATGATGTTTTGTAAATCTTCACTGAAGATCTTTGCAAAACTCTCTTGAAATTCTCAGATGAACTTCCGTGAAGCTCTCAAACCATCTCTGAAGTTCCCGGAAGAATTTTCAACAAGTTCTCTGAAGAACTTACCTTAAGTTTGCCGAATAATTTTTCTGAAATTTTCAGCAAATTTTCCTGAAGTTCTCAAAAGAATTTCATTGAAGTTCTGAGTTAAACTTCCCTAAAGTTATCAGAAGAATTTCAGTGAAGTTTCAGGAAAAACTTCCATCAAGCCTCGGATGAACTTTCCAGAAGTTTTGTAAAAAATGTATGAAGTTCTCTGCAGAACTTTCTTGAAATTTTTAAAAGAACTTCTCTGAAATTCTCAAAAGATCTTATATTCAGTTCTTGGAAGAATTTCCATGTAGTTTTCTGAAGATCATCCCTGAAGTTCACTGAAGAACTTTCTGGAACTTCTGAATAGAGTTTCCCTAAAGTTTCACGGAAGAATTTCATTGATGTTTTCGGTAGGATTTGGCTGAAGTTCTCCATTTTTTAAAGAGTTCCCAGAAAAACTTCCCCGAGGTTCTTAGGTGATCATTTCTAAAGTTTTGTGAAGATCTTTAATGAAATTCCGAAAAGTTTTGTTAAGACCTTGCCAGAAACTTCTCTTAAAAACTTCCCTTAGATTCTCAGCAAAACTTCTCTGAAGTTCTTTGAAGAGCTTCCCTAAAGTTCTTTGAAGAGCTTCGCTTAAGCTTCCTGGAAGTTTTGTGAAGATTTTTTTCGAAATTCATCTTTAAAACCTTCTTGAAATGTTTGGAAGAACTTCCCTGAACATCCTTGAACTTCTCATGAGAAATTCCCTAAAGCTCTCAGAAGATCTTTCTAAAAATTCTCGGAAGAATTTCCTTGAAGTTCTCTGAAAATCTTCCCTGAATTCCACCGAAGAACTTTCCTGAAGTTCTAACCAGAGTTTCCCTGAAGTTATCTGAAGAATTTCATTGATGTTCTCGTTAGGACTTGGCTGGAGTTCTCGAAAAAAAATGTAGTAGTGCTCAGAAAACATACCTGAAGTTCTTAGATGAACTTTGTTAAAGTTCTGTGAAGATCGTGCCTGAAGTTTTCGGAAGAACTTCAATAAATTTCACTGACGTGACGTTCTCGTTAGAATTTTTCTGAAGTTTTCGAAAGAAGTTCCCCTGAATGCTCTAAAAAGCTTCCCTGAAGTTTTTGGATGAACTTTATGATTCTTTTAAATTTCTTCTTTGAAGTTCTCTACAGAACTTTCTTGGATTTTTTTCCAAAGAACTTCCCTAATGTTTTCAGAAGATCTTCCCTAAAGATCTCGGAAAAACCTTCCTGAAGTTCTCGGAAAAACTTAATTCAAGTTCTCGGAAGAAATTTATTGAAACTCTTGGAAGAACTTTCTGATGATTCTGGTAGAACGTCTAGGAAGATTTTGGAAGAATTTCGTTGAAATTTTTGGAAGACCTTTCCAGATGTTCTCTGAAACGTTACATTGAAGTTTTAAGAAGAACTTCCCTGGAGTTCTCAGAAGAATTTGATTGAAGTTATAGTAAGAACTGTGAATATCTTCTCTGATGTTCTCTGCAGAACTCTCCTTCAAAGATCTTTGTTTTGCTTCCTTGAAGTTTTCTGAAGAACTTCAATGAAATTCACAGAGGATTTTACCTGAAGTTCTTGATAGTACTTCTCTGAAGTTCTCGAAAAAAAAATTCAATAAGTTCATAGAATATCTTCCAACAACTTGGATGAACTTCTTTGGAGTTCTCTGCAGAACTTTTTTGGAATTGCTGAAAATACTTCCTTGAACTTCTCAGAATATATTTCCTCAAGTTCTCGGAAAAATTATCCTGTAGTTCTCAGAAGAATTCCATTGATGTTCTCAGCTGGACTTTTCTGAAGTTCTCGGGAAAAAAATATAGTCGTTCTCAGAAGAACTTCCCGAAGTTCTCCGATGATCTTTCCTAAAGTTTTGTGAAGATCTTTTCTAAAGTTATGTGATGTTTTGTGAAGATCTTGCCAGAAGTTCTTTGTCGAAATTCCAAAAAAGTCTTAGCAAAACCTCCCTGGAGTTCTCTGAAAAGCTTTCCTGATGTTTTTTTTATTGGCTTCTCTTAGGTTCTCGGAATAACTTCAACGAAATTCTCGGAAGAATTTCCCCTAAGTGCTTAAAAGAACTTCCCTGAAGTTCTCGGATTAACCTCATGAAGTTTTTTAAAGATCTTCTTTGAAGTTTGCCGCAGAACTTTCTTGGAGTTTTCCAACGAACCCTGAACTTCCCTTAAGTTCTCGGAAGATTCTTCTTCAAATCTTCTGACTTCTCTCATGTTTCGGGGAGAATTTCCATTTAGTTTTCGGAAGAATTTCCCCAAAGTTTTTGGATGAATTTTATTGAAGTTCTCGGAAGAATTTTATTGAAACTTAAGGAAGAACTTTTCGAAGCTCCCGGCAAAACTTCCCAGAAGTTTTTGGAAGAATAAAGAAGAACTTTCTTGAAGTTCTCAGACAAGTACTATTGAAGTTATGGTAAGAACTGTCCTGAGGTACTTCTATGAACTGTATAGAAGTTTTGTGTAGATCTTCCTTGAAGTTCTGTAAAAATCTACTATGCAGTTTTCAACAAAACCTACCTGAAGTTCTTTGAAGAGCTTCCCTGAGGTTTTTGGAAGAGCTTCAATGAAATTCTCAAAAGATTTTACCTGCCGTTCATGACATTCTTCTCTGAAGTTCTCGAAAAAACTTCCCCTTAGTTCTTGGAAGTTCTTCCCTGAAAATATTGGATGAACTTTTTTGCAGTTCTCTACAAAACTTTCTTGAAATTTTCGAAAGAAACTTCCCTGAACTGCACAGAATATCTTCCCTCAACTTCTTGGAAGGACTTGCCCAAAGTTCTCAGAAAAACTGCCTTTTAGTTCTCAGAAGTGCTTTCCTAAAGCACTCGGAAGAATTTTATTGAAGTTCTTGTAAGAGCTTCCCTCAAGTTCTCGGAAGAAATTTCTTTAAGTTTTCGGAAGGAGTTACTTGAAGTTTTCGGAAGAATTTCATTGAAGTTCTTGGAAAAACTTCTCTAAAGTTACTGGCGGAACAACCAAGAAGTTTTCCGAAGAATTTTATTGAGGTTCTCGGAAGACCTCCCCTGATGTTCTCTGAAGAATTTCATTGAAGTTTTCGGTTGAAATTTATTGAAGTTTTCAAAATATTTTCTTTGTAGTTTTCATAAGAACTTTCCTGAAATTTCTAAAGAATTTCATTGAAGTTGTCGGAAGAACTTTCTTTGAAGAACTTCTCTTAAGTTCGCGGAAGAAATTCCCTTGAGTTCTTGGATGAATTTTCTTAATGTTTCCCGAAGAAGTTCATTGAAGTTCTTGTAAGAACTTGGTGGAACTACAAAGAAGTTTTCAGAATAATTTTATTGAAGTTCTCGGAAGACCTTTCCTGATGATCTCAGAAGAATTTCATTGAAGTTGTCGGTAAAACTTTATTGGAGTTGTCGGTTGAACTTTCTTGAAGTTTTCAAAATAATTTCTATGTAGTTTTCATAAGAACTTTCCTGAAATTTTAAAAGAATTTCATTGAAGTTGTCGGAAGAACTTTCTTGGAAGAACTTCTCTTAAGTTTCCGGAAGATATTCTCTAGAGTTCTTCGAAGAACTTTCTTGATGTTCTCCGAAGAATGTCATTGAAGTTCTTGAAAGACCTTCTTTGATGTTCTCTGAAGAATTTTATTGAAGTTTTCGGTAGATCTTTCCTGAAGTAATCAAAATAATTTCATTGCAGTTCTCGGAAAAATGTTATGATAAGAAATTCTCTTAAGTTTCCGGATGAAATTCCTTTAAATTCTTGGAGAACTAAGTTGATGTTCTCGGAAGAATTTCATTGACCATCCTTCGTTGACCTTTGTACCACTTTTTTGTGCATTATAATATGATAAAATGAATGCCTTAATTGCTTGGAATATCCAGTTTTATTGATTCAAAATTATTTTATCAGCCACAAACAATTGTCTTTTTGAATTTCTGTTGCAAAAATATCAAACGGATGTAATATATCTTTTTCTAAATGTTGCACAAAGTTCTAAGAATTGTCACTGGAATTCCAAAATAAGAGAGTTGAGAAAAATTTAATTAAACATGTCTCTTCTTTCAAGACAATTCCTGACCGGAATTCGGCTGCAGAGCTACTTACAGGGTGTCGCAGAAAATAATGCGAAAATTTCTTTCGCTCTTTTTTTTTCTTTCGCGAACATTTTGACGAACTGTGCAATAAAACAAATAGAATGTTTTGATGCAGCACTTGAAAGTAAACATAAACAAAGACACTGTCGACAGAAATTAATCACTAGCTACACGAATTAACCCAATACACAAGTTTGAACATTTTCGCATTATTTTCTGCCGCACCCTGTAAAATGTCGTTTCTCCTTAAGCTAGGATTGCATTGGTGATCGAAAATCGCCTCCAACAGAAGCACCTAGAAAATCCAGAACACCGAGAATCCCACGAGAAAGTTTTGAATCAATGCAAATGATACTAAACCTGAAGTGTGATTACACTGCACTGTCATAAACCTTTATTGCACCTCCATTATCACACATTTGAGTGGAATGAACACACAAAAAAGTTGAAACGAAACACCACCACCGTTTTCCAGAAATAAAAGGATTGTAAATTGAACATTACTGTGGAATGCTTTGTTGTTGTTGTTTTTTTCCGGGCCCCGGTTAAAAAGCGGCAAAGCCCCCGGAAGTTGGGCGCACCAAGGCGTAAAACTCCCCACCCGGCCATAAAGGCTTGAGAAAGTAAAACGCACTCGATTTAGGCACTTCTTCGTGTTCAGTCGGCTGAAAACGTTTTTCTGGAAACGATGCGAGGACAATTATTATACTTTGTGTCGCTGTGTATGTGTGTGTGTGTGTGTGTTTCAGAACGATGACGACAGCGACAAAGATGTGCGAGCCAAGTCACAGAAGTTGGTATCCCTTTCTCCAATTGTTTTTTTTTTTCTTCTTAAGGACATCCTCCACGTCTTCAGCTCCGACAGCAGAGAAACGAACTTTATCTAGCGGAAATTTGGCCCCGTTCCAAATGACGTGACTGCTTTCATCTTTTACGATGGCGATGCTCTGGCTTCTGTGGTGAGATTTCCCATCCCCCTCCGGTTGTTGAAGATTTGGCAACGGAATGTAGTGGGATGGACACGTTCAAAAACTGTAAATGAGTGCCGGGAAAGCGAGGCAAATGCAATGGGATGGGATGGGACAGTTGATGCTGGATGCTGCCGATGATGCTGCAGGTAATTGTGATAACGAGCTTCGGTATTTATGGTTGATGTCTGAGGAAAGATTGTGCGAATGAAAAATTGGAGTAGCGTGAGGCTGGGTATATTCACGGTGTGTTTGGCACAGAGCAACGGATATCACGACAGGAGAACGGTGAAAATCGCAAGATTGTCTCTGAATTTCAGAGCAAACTTATTTATGTAGCTACCAGGAAACTATCAATAAACCAACAAACTCAAACTTAACAGTGAGTAACTAACACGTCGATTTGGACAGTGTTTGTTCTAACGATTTTAACATGAGGCCGTATTGGGGTGGTCAAAAAGATCATTAAGTCCGTGACCTCTCGTGGGTCAAATTTTCTACCTTGTCGACGGTGAGAGGGCTAATCTCATGCTATAAAAATGCATGTGAGACCAAGAACTTGACCAGTAGTGAAAGTATTACATATTTTAGTCATTTTTTCACTGCCGCGTCGTAGAACGTTTATAAAAAGGCACTAACATCAGGTGTGATACTGGCAGGTTATAACATAGTGGAAACAATTTTACATACATTATGAGGTAATATTCGAATGTTCTAAGTTATCCAAACCATCCTGATATTTAAAACTTTAAAGCTTCAGCTGTAACTGTAGCTTCTGGGCTAAACAGAGTGACCATAAGTATTTGACTAAACTAGGTGAGTCAATTGTAGTAAGTGGTTATTTTTAAGACTTCCTAAGCTCAGTCAGTAAAGACGCAGTTACAAAGCAACATCATGCTGCAGGTTGAGTTCGATTCCCGGTATGGACTTCTGGTGATTGCTCGGTAGGAGCCGCCGTTTCTCTGGTTTCTGCCATTACTACCCGCTAGGCGTAACCCATGGGTTCGTACTGGCCTTACAAAAAGGCCCTCAAAGCGGCTCGCTTGCTGGCCTTTATCACCCTCTTCTAGCGCCCATCTGCGATCGATTCTTTCAGCGTCGGACTGCCCTCTAGGCTTCCTCCGACTTGCGCGGAGACATGTTCTTCGGAGGCCAGCGATCTACTCTACCCACTCTACTCTAGGTTTGACCTTCCTAGGCATGGTCGCGTAGCACGCTCGTGTTAGTGACATAACGAGTCGTCCACCGGTTCCTGGGTTTCGCGCAAGATTCGTTCTCTCTTAAGTGCCTCTCTTAAGGTCTCTACGCCAAAGTAGGACGTCCTCCATCTGAGAGCGAATAAAGCGGATGCTACTCCCTCCTCCTATTATGGACGATACAATAACGAACCACCAAGTGGTCGCTCTATGGGTAAAACCATCATCCACCATCCAATTATTAAGCAGTCCAGGACCGCTGAAGGTTATATCGCTTATCGTTTCCGCTCCATTTCTATGGTAGGTACTTTTGGTACCTACTTTGTTCTAGGTCCGCATTGAGCCTAGCCAAGACCTCCAGAAGAATCTGGCCCCTGTCCTGTGGTTGGTAAGCCCCCCCCCATTCTAGCACCTAAAGTTCGCTGCTATTACCAACGGAGTTAGGCTAGTTAGCTCAGTTGTCATACGATCGAGCATGTTGAAAAACTGTTCAATCGACCATTTCGGCGTGCGGCGGCTGCAGAAGAACACTCCATTTGCTTTTACAACCGCAGGGCCAACATGTGAAATAGACACAAACTCCTGAACCGGGCCTTGCCCGTCGTGCGTAATGCCGTCATATTGGACCTGCTCGCAGTTAAATTGCCTTTGCGGGCTGGGATGCGGTATGGGTCGGATATTATGGCGATATACGATGCCGACTCGCAAACTGTCCGACACAGCATTTGCTGGGCGGCCTCACAGTAATTCAAATTAAGTTGGGTTACCTGCACTTCGTTTGGCTTTTTGGAATACCTTTAGTGGCCGGGCACTTGAGCCACCCGTGACGTGCTTATCGTCTGATTCCACAGCGCACGTTAAGAATGTGCAGGGTCCGTTTCAGTCCTGTGCCTTGTGGCTTGTGCTTTCATACCTTCTGCACATGTTACTGCGGTCGGGGCATGTACAGACCCATGACATGTTTCCGCTCTCCAGCCATCCAGGCGAAATATGCCTTCGGTGGCTGGTGCAGGTTAAGTGGGCGTCAACATGCCCACCTGCACTTTTGCCACTTTCAGAGCGTTGTCCGCCTCGGCTGCTGCCACGGTGGTCCCAGGTCCCTTCCGCAACCGTATAGCTGCAGCAGCGTCCTCGACCTTGCACTGTTCGTTCAGTGCGGTAGAGATCTCGGCCACCTTGGTGATCTCATC
>JASCZW010018686.1:0-15007 GCA_034211315.2 Aedes japonicus | reverse complement strand
TTTATTCTGACATTATAATTCGATAATGATGGTCCATTGCGGTACCAGTGTGTACCGTCTTGGCCTTATTTTCGGTTTTTGCTCCTTGTATACGATCTAGCATGTTTTCAGTGAAAAATGTCATGAGAAAATATTTTCGTTGAATTTTGGGAGAGACTTTTTCGCATATGCAAGAGAGAGGAAAATGAATTATCGGCGACGAAGGAGAGATGAAAATCTGAACCGTTTGCAACTCATCGACAACCTGCTTGAGAGAGCATGGTTTTCACCCAACTGAATGAGAATTTCGATCTCTGCTTACGGAAGAATCAAGCGGAATATTTTTCCGAAAGCAAAATTGACAGCTCCCATTAGTTTGGGTGGAAACTTTACAAATTCCAAATTTATTTTCTTTCTTTTCAGGTGGATACTGCTGCAGAAATTTTTTTTCGATTCTTTTCTTTTTCGTTTCAAAAAACGGAATTTAACATGAGTTTGTGATGGAAAATTTTTTTTCTATAGAACACCATTCGAAAGACCATTAAGATATAGTTTGAACGATTAACTATTTCTGAAGGAGTAAAGTGCGTATACCCGCTTCCCCACACTTTTCACTTACTCCACTGTACCGTTTAGGATGTAAAATTGGTATATCGATATAAACCATAGTTAACCACAATTAAATCCATGAGAATTCTTATATATCAACATTAAATCCACATTGCTCGAGAGTTTGTTGCGTCTGTTAAAATCTAGCTTTGTTAATTTTATTTCGTGGTGTTTAATAACGAACGACATGGTAGGTGGATATAAGCCAGTCCATAAATGGTTAAATGTAGTTTATAACTCAATAATTTATTGATTTAGGATGATAAATATACTCAACCGCCGCAAATCATAACTAGATATTATAAAGACCGTAGCCAGAATTTAAATTAGAGGGGTATGGTAACCAGAAGCCGCCATCTTGGATTTCAAAATTGTGTTGATCATCGATTCTGTACATTTGTGACAATGTACATATGTGTCATTCCCAAAAAGTAATTGTAGTAATGTAAAAATTTAATGCATATAGTAATTTAAGAGTCATTGCTAAAGGAAACTTCAGCACTGTCAACATAGAAAGTATTCTGAACGTCGTTTCCAGGAAGTGTTCTAAATAATTATATAATAGTGCTCACGCGGTTGACATATGCTAGTGTAACTAGTGTATTCGTCCTAGTAATAGGGAATGTTGCGAAATGGCCCAGCCTTGACAAACAAGCTGTCATGCAGCTCCACCCAAGAAAAAACTCAGTACATACTCTGTTCACAACGCTCCCAATGAAATTATTTTAAATCATTGTTCATGATATTTAATATATTTAAATTTTCTGAATTTTGTGATAAGAAAGTTTATCAAAGTTTTGAAATTTATTGATTTCCTCGACTTTTTTGTAAAATGTTATTCATTTATATAGGGGAAATCTTGCCCCACATGAGGCTCACTTTTATTGAAAATATTGTTAACCTGTTAAAACTATTATTTATCTATTCTTTTCTACAAATATTTTCTTCAAATTTTCTAAGAATTGTAACAGTTTGTGTGTTTCCAGTGTGTTCCCATCTGCATTCACTTAGTAGATACAGAGTTTCCATTATTTTTTTAAAACGTTTGTCAACATTTCCTTGCAAATTTTATCAAAATTCTGTTTCATTTCTTATAACAGTTGGCTAAGATTTATTCTTAAAGTTTCTTTAATGGATTTTGAACTTCAATCAAAAGCTTCTATTTTGGCGTTATTGGTGTTGGCTATTTCGGGTTATTGATGGCGGAAATATTAAATACATCTACAGCTTTTCATACAAAATTGTCATATTTGACATTTTCTATGTCAGCACTCAAAAGATGGATTGAGTAGAAATTTTTAAAGTAGCTCAGAAGTAACCTGATTTTTAAACTGTCTTCAGTTTATAAATTTTGAAACACAGTTTTCAAAAGTACCTCTGATCCTCCATCTTAGAAAATTTTAAAAACATTTATTTTTTTCTACAAAATACAAAAATTTCATAAGCATGAATATTTTTTCCAACGAATTAATTCATGTTTCTTTCGAACTGCCGTGAAGTTCTTAGTCGGTTTTTGATGAAATAATCCTCGGAATTCTCCTTCAAATTTTTGAACTCTCTTTAGAAATTTAGCTCAATAGAAATTATAAATTTTCGGTTTTGTGAAGGAATCAGTATCAACCGACACAATTTTGAAGATATTTAAAACGCGTAATCCAAACCAATCAAAATTTTGATATAATTTTAAAATCGCATTGACTCACTGTTGTTCTTTGTAGTTTTAAGATTTTTTAGTTTAAACTTGACTCTATATAGATTCAGGTCTATTCTCCGCCTCGGATGAGTTGATACGCCTTAAGAGAATCGAATAAGATGACTAAATTGTCCATTTGATCCACACGGAATAATATGAGGTATGTATTCACCACACTCGATTCGCTTATGGCATCTCGACTCACCGAGGCGCAGAATAGATCTAATTATCGATCGATTGCACTTGTTCTGATTCTTCAATAAAAATAACATGTCCCAAACAATTACGCTACTTTCATCGCTCTTTTCAATATTCCTATACATGAAAAAAATTCTTCGGGCAGGCCCCCTCCAGACTAATTTGCCAGCTACGCCAATGCTTACCTGCAGTAAATCATTGCCATACTGCTAATAGGACAGCAGAACACAATATTCAATCAGTTCACACTGTTTATTTCACTGAAAATACTCTGAATTGATCACTATTTCCACAGAGCAGGTAATTTTTCGTCGTTTTTGTTTACCTTTTTAAAGCCAGGATATGCCTATTATTTTCTCAAAAAAACTGTATTTCCACTTCCCGTAGCCATTTGAACACTATTTACTTTCACTGAAAGATTAATTATCATCGTGCTTTTGAAAACAGTGGACGAAAAATCTGTTTAATTAACGAGAATGGTGCAAAAATTCAGCAGCCGGTCTCAAAACTACGCGTTTTGCTTTTTTCTAATTAACACTCAGCTGTGCGTAGCGTAGCAGAGCGCAGTGTTGTCAGCAACTGTTTGCGCGAGTGTGCTGGACTGATAAAAGTTTTGATTAACGAAGTAAAAAATGTCGCGTCTTACTACAAGAAGAAAAGCGACTTTTTAGCGTGAACGGGCTAAAAACTATATGGGACAGCCCAATGGGGTTGTACGCAAAGTTGACGTAGGACTACGTAACTATTTCGAAATAATCTACATATATATATTTATGCATATACAGGGCTCGTAGCGGACTTATAGGGAAATAATAGTGACTTTAGTGACTAAAATCTTAGAAATAGTGACCAAATAGTGACCCAATAGTGACTAAATAGTGACCATAAAAAAGACTTCCGAATATTAAAATGGACAACTAAAATGAACTTTATTTGGTCGACAGACATAGGCTGTGGTCCCCTTTGGCCGTCCAGTTCGACCACATACTGAATGGGGACCATCAGTATGTTGTTCTGCTATTTGTCAGCTTTCTTGCTGAAAAAGCTGGTAATTAGGCGACCCTTCTTTTTCGCTACAATATCTTCTGCATGATCCGCGGCCCTTTTCTGTGTGGCCTGTTGCTTGCGCACTGTAGAAACGCCCTCCAGCATTGCCTGAGCTAACACGACCTCCTGCATGTCACGTTTCTCAATCGCTTTTTTGAGGCGGCAGTTGGCTTCTGCAAACAATCTGTAAAAATATTTTTTTATTTAGATTCACAATTTTAAGTTTACTCTTGGTTGTTGTAAGCATACCTATCAGCAGTTTGCTTTTTCTTTTCCTCTTCTTTCCGTAGTTCCTTCAGTTCCTCCTCTTTTTTCTCAATAGATACTTTCAGGTTATTCATCTGCTTTAATGTTTGTTTCTCTGCGTCCTTCCGCTCTTGCTCCTTCAATTTCTCATCCGCTTCAGCTGCTTTCTTCCGCCTCTCATCCTCCAAATACTGCTTATAGTTTGCGTAAGCTTTATGCGCCATCATGAGCAGTTCTTTTGAAATTGGAACCAGATGTGGTTGTTTTCCAAACGTTCGCATTGCGGATTTGACCGTCATGAACGCATTCAATGTCCTTTCAGACATTGAAGCCCGATTTTCCGTAAGGATCCTGCCGGATGCCGAGAAACCTCGCTCAACATCGGCGTTGCCGTGGGAAGCTGCCAAAGCCGCTTTGACTACCTTGGAGACCAATGGATATTTCTGTACACCACCGGCTGTTTTTAAAACAAAAAATGTGTTCCAGTAGTCATCAATTCTGCCGATATCGCTTTCTCCCCTTACCACCTCGAGCTTCAGAAGGTTCCATTCGTCGACGAGTAAATCGTAGTTAATTTCTACCGGCAAGGACTTGGCCACTTGCAAGATATATTTCGAACTTCGGTTGACGTCGGGTGCTGATGGATTGAGGCATTGGCAGTATTTGATGAACATATTCTGTAAACCAGACTTTTTGATAACGTGCTTACCAGCAGCAACATAATGTTTTCTGACCTTGTTCAAGAAGCTGAGTTTGTCAATATCCTTCATTGTTTTCAGCTCGGTCATTGCATCATCTCCAACAACAACATTTTCGAAAGGCAGCAGGTTCTCAATATTATCAAAAATATCCGCTGGAAGTGATGTATTGGCAGGCCATACATCTGACTTACAGGTTCTGCTGGCGATGGTACGTACCTAACCGTTCGAGCTCAGAATACAATAGATGGATAAGTGGTTCTTCTCTCTGGAAGAAACCTACAAATAGATTCGTTGTAGTATAAGTTTTCGGAACTATGGATTTTAAAGGTAAAATATAATTGTATCAATTCAAACGTAAAGGTATGTATAGTAATTATATCAAATCACTGAAATCATTTTGAATCTTTGAGACTAATATAACCCTACTTCAATGATTTTATTACTTATCAATATTTTTCTCATCATATTGTTTTTAGAGTACCATATTTTTAAGGATCTATAGTATATAATAACAATGCACCTAGAATTCTTTTGCACGATTTACCGCGCGAATGGATGCATCGATTTGAGCCGACTTTGCGAATAAATCGAAAAACGTTTAACATTCGCATAGAAAATCCTTGCTGTCATCGTACACATTTCATAACAAAATCAGTTTACGATGAAAACACATCACCTATACAACCATATTTCAGCAACCTCTACAGTGTTTACATAATAGGAAAAATAAACTAAAAGCAAATAAAAAAATAAGCTAAAAAGTTAAAAATTTGAGAGGAAAGCTAGATCTAGAGAACAAATGATCTAGTGTGCGGTGCAGAAACATTCACTGATGAAAATATCGGAAAGAAAAATACAAAACTTTATAAAATAACACCATTGCTTTTTCTTTTGAGGCGTTTGTCGGGTCAACTAGTATTAAGTTTTGGTATTAACTTAGGATGAATACTATAAACTCAATTCATTTCACACAAGAATAAATAAATTTCAGAATTTAGAAGGGATTCCTCTAAGAAATGTATATACAATTCATTAGGGAATTTCGGTGTGGGATTATTCCGAAGTTTTCTTGGCAAACAAGTTTTTGAGTTCTTACCCGAAGCTTTTTTGAAAATTTTCTAGAAATCTAAGCCGATATTCATTTATCAATTTTTAAAAAAATCTTGCTAAGATCTTCTAGAATTTTTCTAAATAGTGCATAAAAATATCTTCGGGGCTGTAAAATGGTGAGTCGACAAATGTAATGGAGCGTGCGTCCCCGCAACATAGCTCTGGTCCTCACAAGTTCCTACCTCATGCTTCCACGGGTCAAGAGATGACAAAGACCGCCAGCTAAGGGTTGCGTACTTAGCTGGTAGTGCAGCCTGGGCAATGTTGTCCTTCTGACTTCAGCTAGATTGAGGAGGTGCGTGCCGAGCGTCTGTCCACCAAGGAGGTGCGGCTCAAACAGCGGCTGAGTAAGAAACGCTGTATCTCGTCAGCTATACCTTAGAAGGCAGTCCCACCAACACAATGTAGGCAGCGTGAGCCCGGTAAGCTAGTATGCTGAAATCTTACCCTACCACGAAAAATGTAAGTATTCTTTATACGGTATACAATTTTGAATCATCCATGGAATTTCCGAGTATTGTATGAAAATTTTATTTTTTTCCTTCATGGCAATGATAATGCCATGAATGCCAGTGATATTGCTGCAGGACCACAATCGAAAAACATGCAGACAGTACACATTTTATTCTCATTTTATATTATAACATCCCTTCATAATATTTTTATGCTATTTTCAGCTTCGTATTTATCCGTAAGCTTTTGTCCACCATTGAGCGAGATAAGGCGCTATAACCTTGGCAATTATTGCCATGCTTTTGGTTTAAATGCCAAAAGTTCACCCACAGGCAAAAGGAGAATAAAATAACCTTTCTAGCATCTATGCTCCCAACGATAAAGTACAAATTATCACACTGTTTAACTCTACATGGAAGCGTTTGGTACGGGAGGTCCACGCTTTCTTCCTTCCCTTGATTCAGAGTAGTAGAGCGATTTTAGTTCTTTCTGGAATCGCTCTATTTCTTTCTTGGAATCCTCTCTGCGGCACATACTACGCAGTTGGCCTGGCCGATGACAAGAAAAATGATGTATTCACGAAACCATCATTTTCCAGGATGCCTTCAAGAATTGGCTGCGTTAGTGTGAGATTAGATTAGAAATAGTGCATAAAAATATCTTCGTGAATTGTTTTTCTATCCACTTTTTTTTTTCGGGGATACCTGATTCCTTGGAATTTCTTATCGGGATTTACTTGAGAAATTTTCCCCGCTTTCCCGTTATTCGTCTAATAAATTGACGAACCAGCCTCCTGAAAGTCACTATAATAAAGAAATAAAAAAAAAATCTAATAAATTTCTTCAAAAAAATACGGCACGGCTCCTACTCTCAAGAAATTTAGGACAAACAACAGACTTGTAAACAACAAGTAACAAGTACTTCAAGTACTTCACAGCAATCGTACCCGAAAGAAAAGACAAAAAACAATCAAAATAAATGCACTGAAGTACATATTCCAAACTAATTCGACAACTAGCTTATCAATTTTGAATCATTAATTTTATTTTATTTGATGAAATACAACGTTTGCCGTGACAACAACTTGTAATTAAGTAATTAGAAAACAATTTATTTGTATTGCTCGAATGAAAGCCTCATTGTAACAGATTTTAAAATTCAATTGTTTTACTTGAGACCCGCAGCTATAACTGCATTTTTTGTTGAAATAGAAATATAATCAAGCTATATTTAGGGTCCTTCCTTAGCTCAGCGGAAACATGCGTGTCTACAAAGCAAGACCATGCTGAAGGTGTCTGGGTTCGATTCTCGGTCTGGTCCAAGAAATTGTCGTGTTGAAAGTTTTCTAGATTCCTTGGGCATAATGTATTATCATGCTTGCCACACGAAATACGAATGCGAAAATGGTATAATTGGCAATGAAAGCTCTCGGTGAATAAAAATGTGGAAGTGCACATAGAACACTAAGCTGAGAAGCAGGCTCTGTCCCAATCGGGATGTAATGCCAGAAAGAGGAAGAATCTAGTTATTTATTACATTAATTGCATTAATAAATTAGTTTATTATATTTTTGAATATAATATAGGTATATGGCGAATGTTTTGATTTGTTACCAGACATCGAAGAGGCATACGAGGGGCACGCAATAACCTTTAAATCCGACGCAGGCAAAAATTAATTACATTAATTACAACTTTCAGTACTTTAATTACGCCGTACTTATTATTAAGTACATTAATTACAGTCGTAATTTCGTAATTAAAGTCCAATATTTGTACTATCAGTACCTTAAATTACATCTTCAGTATTTTAATTACGTTCAGTACAGAAAAATATTTTTAATTACTTTCAGTCCAACTTTAAAGTTCATTAATTACGAGATTAATTACATTAAGTACAATGCTTGTACTTTAAATCCGGCGCACCGGTCCGCATGTCACGACATTACGTGCCCCTAGGAGGCATATTTAAAGAACCCATTTAATGGAATAAATAGTATATAATATCGAATACCTTTTAGTTATTTACGTAAAAACCCTTTACACTGTTTCTATTCAACAAATTTACCATTTTGTATTGAATGATTTATTAGATTGAGATGATGTTTCACATGGATCTGAATCCGATCCTTGATTTTATCGACAACTAGATTTATTAAGATAGGTATTACTTACCAGTAAACCTGGTGAAGATGCGTGCACTTGATGCTACGAACAGTACTTCAGCTTTCATGGTCGGGTTGTTCAAAAATTTCATTATCCTGCCATAGGATGGTGTTTTTGTTAACGCAGCGCGTTTCTTAGGAACGAAGCTGGTAAAATATTTCACCAATGCCGGCCATTGTTGAATGATTCTATTCGCTGATTCTTCCAACGTCAACCACCGAGAGGAAACGTGTTTGATGAAACTGTTAGTGGGCAATCTCAGTTCAGCCTGCACTTTCTCAAAATCTTCTAACCTTAACGGCCATCCTTTGAAAAAGTAATATACGGCAATGATAAGTTCCGATGCGTAGGTCCCCAACTCTTCGATACCTTTTTGGAAGGCGTTGTGAAGCGTGTGAATATTACAAGTTCCAATATTCAACAGCGACTTTTTCGTTCGTCAAGCAGTTGATCATTCATTAGCCGTTCAATCTTCTTGTTCACGTTGGGTCCGTCACTGCCTGTAATAGAAGTTGATAAGATATGTTGAGTAAGGTAATTTGTGAGCAGTATAATTATGTTCCAAAAGGTATGATTGTCTCAAAAAGAGAAATTTATCTAATTAGTGAGGGGCCCTTAAGCAAAGGGGTGTAAGTGACATCTTGGTCGATATTAAGTTAAATATCCCAAAAGTACTATAGATATCAAGCTTTCTAATGCTATTTTTAGCACTTGGAATGTGATTTTTAACGGCCGTGGCAGTCTACGCAGCAGCAAAAACAATTTGGTTTCTACATCCGAGCATCTTTCCGCTATTTTTAGATTTTTTTTCTACGGCTGATAGAAAAATTTGAAGAATTCCTAGAAAAATCTATTTTCAGTAGTCCCATATAATTTGTATGGAAAAAAATTTTCTTACTTTTGAAGCCCATTTTCTCGAAACTTCAATTTTGTCACATACACCCCCAACCATCTCAAGCGTAAATTCTATCAAGTTATGATCCACGCATTTTTAAAAAATATCTTCCCTATTCAAAGTCATGTCTTTGCAATTACGTCAAATATTTAACAATGATTTGTGTTTAATTATTTAGAAATAAATGCCCCGCATAGAAGCGAACTTACCAAGCATCAAAAGATTCTTCCTCGGTATGCCAGCATTATGCAGTGCTGCATTCAGTTTCTGTAGAATGTCTTCAGCTGTAGCCGAACCGATGAAAAATGTTTGCAAATGAGCTGACACAATCTGCGACTTCTGTTCGGACCAATATCGGATGATCGTTTGTAGTTCCTTCCGCCCTGCAGAATTCGTTGTCTCATCATAACACAACGTAAGAAGACAATCGCGGGCTTCGTTCAGCTGTGTTGCTCGAAAATGCGGCGCTAATGCATCGGATACCAGATACCGAACTTTGGTTTGGCTCAGCGAAAAATCGCTGGGAACTGCGTTGGGAAACATTGCATTGAATGTATCTCGGATACCATCACAGGAAACGGCAGGAAAATCAGATGCGATGCATTTCAGGACCCATATGAGTTCGGCATTAGCTGCTGCATCTCGTGTGCTCAACATCCGCAACTTCCCAACCGCTGGTTTGGCCGAGATATTTTCTGCAGGTCCGGCCCTAGTGCGATCAGATTCAGGTACAACACAAATTCTCAGTTGATCTGAGCCGTTAAGAAGCATCCACGCCTCCTTATGTTTTGTGGTATTCGAATGTTGATCGATCGCTTGGAAGCCTTTATTTATTGTGAACGTTTTGTTACACAATGTACAAAACGCTTCTGTTTCACTATGCTTACGGGCCCATTCAGAAACAGCGCAGTCATTGGAGTCGGTTTTCTTTAACCATTCGAGGCGGAACTGGCATTTGCCCATGGTGATCTACAAAGAAAATGACTATAAGTTTTCAGAAAAAATATAATATTTATATTAATAAGTATTGTGCGAAGCGTCCGGTACCAATAGTGGAGGTATTAGGTAGTAAAATAAGTAGCTATTATTCCTAATAATTTAATTTAATTGATAACTTCTTTTGTATAGTTAATGTGTCATTCAATAGATATTTCACTCTTACATAATAAAAACTGCAAACCTTAACTTTATTTGCCTCAACTGAATATGTATGTTATGATTTCTGAACGTAGTAAATTATGATTCATAATTGATTGCGTTAGTAGTCGTATAGATTTGACTCAATACACTGGTTTTCAAAAGAAATTTTTAAAGTACCCTTTTTTAATTCATCGAGGAATATTGGTTTTTAATTCCGAAAAAAAAATAAAAAGATTAATGAAATTAAAGAATTAATATGACTACACGGTTCGTATAGGGAAGCAATTGATAAATTTGACTATACAGGTTAACTTCGATATAACGTACCCTCGATATAACGTACCCTCGATATAGCGTCACTCGATATAGCGTCACTTTTACCTCGATATAACGTACACTTTTTTGATGTGTAGAAAATTTCTTCAAAATTAATATTAACAGTACCTTGAACAATGATTTGAAGATCATATGGACCGTCAATCAGCGACGTGGTTATTTTGAGGAAGAGGTGCGAAGAGGGTGGGGGCTTTCTGGACAAAAAACTCGTTCCATATAAATTTTAAAAATTATGTTTGGACATGCAACCACCATGGAGGAGGGGGGTCTAAGAAACCAAAAAAAGACCACGTTGTTTATGGATTGTCCCATATAAACCTTCCATCACAGAGAACAGACGTTCATCTTCGAGCTGCTACTTGTGTAAAACTTTAAACCGACATTTCAAATGTATGTCGTTATGCTCGTGGCAGGTGGCGCTGCAGTTGTGCGATAACTGTCATGTCAATGTTTATCAATACAAAGCCTAGCACATAACCTGAGAAGTTTTGTTTGTTTTTCTCTGCACTTGCTTTTTATAGCGGCTGCCCATATTAACTTTTACACACGTTTTTCAAGAAAAGGTATATGGACATCAATGTCTGTTCTCTGTGCTTCCATCTTAAGTTAAACGTCTGCGACGCCGCCCACAAATTGGAGTACATTGACCTACATCGGCGTGTGGCTACGGAAGTGAAATATGCTTTTGTTTATCGGTGGGATTAGATAGCCCAAGTAGCATTTCAAATGCAAATTGGTTTTATTCATGTTTTATGGTAGTCTATCAAAGCATTATGGAGATCATCTGATTTTATTAGGGCAATTTCCAAGTAAAGATGGTTTTAATTGATTACCAGTTCTTAAGAGTAAAGAACACTCAAAGAATCCTCCATAAAGCTACATCATTTATAAGTGTTATTCACCTTATAAGTAATTTTATAGAATAATTGATTCCCTCTCAAGACATCGTTTCGCAACTTCCCTGTTTCGCAACAGTGTTCTTAAAGAGGAAAATCACAAAACTATCAAAACTTGTGGTAGTTTTATCATAGTTTTAAGCAGTCTTGAATGTCATTAGAAGTATGTTCCGATAAAACTATCAAGTTTTAAGCGAGCCTTGGGAAATAGTC
This sequence comes from Aedes japonicus, assembly GCA_034211315.2. Lineage (NCBI taxonomy): Eukaryota > Metazoa > Arthropoda > Insecta > Diptera > Culicidae > Aedes > Aedes japonicus. Next base: position 3,326 of record JASCZW010018686.1, on the reverse strand, counting down.
TTGAGAACCTCCTGTAGTATGGGCCTTTTAGATGAGGGGTTTATGGCTGTTTTATCGATGTTATGTAGAATATTTAGTTTTATGCGTGGTTTTATCAAATGAGTCTTGAAAACTTCTTCAAGTGTACCTTAAAATTGAAAATGTTACTTGGGAGTGCAACTCTAAAAAATTTTGTATGGTTATTTTTCTAGGGTATCATCCAAAACATTAAAGAAATGATTGGAAACATGGATGATTTTCTAAAGCTTCCATTAATGTTGATTGGCGAATCTAAAAACCCTCAACCCTTCAAAAACCTCAGGGAAGTTCCACTCAACTACAGGTCATCCAAAAATACATGGATGACGAGGGAATTATTCAAAAAATTTTTTTTGATCAGTTCGTCCCACATGTTACAATCTTTTAATCCGGGCAACCTGTAAAAACTGTCCGTTCGCTGGACAACTGTTCAGCACATTACAGTACAGACGAACTATAAACAAATGATCCAGCCGATGGACCAGCATGTGATACAGATGATGGAGGCCCGGTACAAAAAAAAGGACATGACAAACGAGATTCTTGGAAGAGGCAAATATTTCCATGATAATGTTAAGCACATCAATATAAAAGACGCAATGCTCTGGATTGTACAAGCATGGGAAGCGGTTCCAAATTCTGCTATCAAGAAGTCCTGGAAAATGCTGTACATCGATACACCAGATTATGATGATGAGGACGACTTACCGTTGTCGTTTTGGAAGAAAGGCTGAGATATATTGCGATTAAAATCAACCGTCTGGAAACCATTGACGAAGAAAAGGCAGACTTCGAGATCCTAAAAGACGAAGAAATCGTAGAAAAACTGCTCAGTCCGTCAGCTGAGGGTGGCATTTCTAACATAACGAACCAAGACGCCGATGACAGTTTCCTTTACGTCTCTGCATCACTTGATCCTGAAGATGAAAATATCCCAACATCGTCCACACTGCAAAAATCGGCCGACTACGATGGGCTTGGGACGTCCGGACGTCGTAAAAATATCGGAGTTGAAATGGCTCTTGAGAACGAATGAGAACGGTCGATCAAGTGGAAGGTAACCTGCGCACCCTTCGCAGATGGCGAGACGGGCCAATTGCAGCCATAGACCGAACGATTTGGAGACGATTTCTGTGTACAATAGAGGCCACCCAATTTTTATTTTAACTGTAAGTGAGTAAATTACCTTGTAGCACGCCGCGTGCAGCTACGGGTTCTCTAACCCCTGGAATTCCTTAACAAGTGGCTTAAGCGCCACCTCCGAAGAGGGCCACTTGTCTGTTGGGTTGCCCGGCAAGAAATCCTTACCTCAGGGCAGGTTTCTCATACAAATTCAGTAGGGAATGAGACAAGATCTAGCGTCGCTGAACGTTCTAATAAAGTACTCCCGCGTTCCGCGTAAAGATGGCTCCACTATCGGTCATGAGTGTAGCGAGAGAAGACCGTCGTTCGATTTGGCACAAATCAACTCGTGTATATGCCGCCTATTTCATCACAGGCAGAGCTCACTTACACAATTCTCCCCTTCGCGCTTCAATGGAAACGTGAATGGAGGGACTGAGATTCCCAAGCAGTCCAGACTTGGAGGAAACAACGGAAAAGAATAACTAAACGAACGGAAAACTAATCGAACGACGGGAAAAATCTTAGTGCCTAAAATTCACGGACCGCCGGAACACCCTTTTTTAGATACAGATAACTTACAAGATCACGTTTATTTGAGTTCGGAATTTATATTTAACCTATGTTCATTTTAGTTTCAGGGTTTTCCTTTCTCTTCCTTCTAGTCCTGTCTTCTGGCGTGTGCGGATTTCTGGCTTCTAACTAGTCTAACTTATTTTTCGTGTGTGTCTCAATTTCCTCACATGCGCATGTACTTACGGTACCGTTCTGCTTTACCGGTCCCTACCGGTGAATGGCGTTTGCGGTTGCAGCGCGAAATAGGTCGCACCGGTCAATGGCGGCCGGCTGAACGACGGTTGTCTACCAGACAATGCAAGACGGAATAGTGGCGCTTGTCCTTGGCTCGTCGACGACAAAATGGTGACGACGGAATCGGATTTCTCGCGGGACGCAAGATAGGTGGTGCAGTCCCCCTCCGCGATTCGGAATAACTCCGCAATACGGGAAGTTTTCCTGGCCTAGATGGACAGTGCTCGGTGGTCGATTGGGTTGGCTGGCAGTGTCGGCTGCGTGGTAGCGCTATAGCGTGGGTCCGAGACTCGCTCTGGAATTTCTTACAAGAAGCCGCCGAACGGCTGTTCGAGACTTATAAATACATACAATTTTAAGGACACACTCTAAACAAATTACCTTCTTTCTTAACGGAAAACGCTTGCACACGACTTATTACCGCACCTCCGGTAACTACCGATGTACCTAACTAGCCTAAGAAGGGAAAACTAACGTAAATCTAAACACTTAAGATTTCTACCGTCATTTAACGTACCACAATGGATTCGCGACCACACGGATCAACTAGCTCGCACTCACGTTCCTATCCACGGTCCAGATCAAATTGCTCAAGTGTAGCTCTTGTAATCCTCAGATAGTTTGCGAGTGGTAGTCACGTTCGTGACCAAAGGTTGTTGAACCTGAAAAGGTACAACGACCTTATGAACCCGATCCTCAAATGTTACATTCGTAACCGACGACGACTGCCATCTCCTTCTTTCATAGATGCCCAGGTCTGGCTATCTCTTTCCCATTCGTAACTGAATTTGCATAAGTCCTTCCCCGTAGTTAGACTTGATGGTCGTCGAAGTTCGTGAATCAGACCAATGAATCGGCTCGGATGAATAACTTGCATGCGAGATTTTGAAATATATGCGTGTAGTGAACCAGTTATATAAATGTTCACTCTTGTTTCATGAACAGTTACTAGCATAGATAGTGAACATATATAAGTGAACAGCTGTGAACAACACTAATGAACAACAACAAATCTTACCGTAAATTAATACTAGGGATAATATTGAAGGATTTTTATATCTACTATTTACAATTTATTCACAATAGATTATTCCTTGAAGAGAAAAAGCTATTTCATTAAGCAATCTATTTGGCCCACATGCTACAACCTACAAGACAAAAAATCACAAAAAAGGTTTGAAGTGATGAAGAGATGAACGAGCGATAGACTCAAAATCGAAGATACATAGAAAAAAGAGGACAGAATAGTGGTTTTGCACACACATTAAAACATAAAAACGTTAATATTTTAGATTTTTATTTATGCTTCGATATAACGTACTAATTCGATACAACGTACAAGTGTAAAATCAAAATGTACGTTATATCGAAGTTTG
>JASCZW010018685.1:0-15010 GCA_034211315.2 Aedes japonicus | reverse complement strand
TCCACCATGGCGAATTTTCCGGTTAACTGCCGGAAGGCTAACTGCCAAAGCGTAGAATTTTTTTGCAAGTAAGCTCAAATAATCTTTCTTCCATGGATGTTTATTAAAAGCAATTATCTGTCTCAGCTTTCTTTTAACACCATCCGAAAAAGTCAATTTTGTTTATGCAAACTTTTTTCGCAGAGAGTTCTCGCGAATATTATTAAACGCAAATATTACGCTGATCAGTTGGTGGATGAACGATTGCTGATCTCAAGTTATCAAAATAGACAAAAATATAAACTACTATTATACGAAAACTATATATTTAGTTTTATTCAAACAAAACGATAGAGATCGCAACTTGAAACTAACTTGAAACGCAACAAAAGTGGAAGATATTTTATAGCTATAATCGTTTTTCATGTTGGAATTAAGCTTTACTGACTTTAACCATACAACTTAGCATTTGAATACCACGAAATAATAAAATATATTTATACATGGACCTTAGCTTGTAAATCTAATTAGCATCAACAAAAGGAACAAAAGAAAGCTTTTGATGCCAAAAGCAAATTTCAAATCCGAACCAAACAAACTTCCATGTTTGCATCTACCAACAGAAAACACCTCAAGGAAATCGGGCAGAATAAAACCACGTTCGAAAACAGCCTAATAAGTTGTGCATACAGATGTCGAGAATGAGAGAAAAGCTCATTAAATTAATCCCACAGAATCGTTTCTATTGTTCGTCAGGGACCAAAAACCACTCCATGCATGCTCCCGATTCCAAGATATGCTGCTAGAAAACGTTCCTGGTAGAAGTAAAGGATTCTGTTCTAGAATTTAGCATCACAACCGAAGATCGATGTCGTTTCTTCTGTGTTTAAAAGTGAAGCTACTACACTCAGAGCGATGCTGACATGAATAAAGCAGTATACAGCCTTTGTGAATCCGTATTTCAAACCGTCCCACTTGACCGAACATGGGCATGAAAGTGACATGCATGATCACTATTATACAATGTCATGAGCTCCATTCTAAATCTCCGTAACATATTTCAAAACGATTATATTTATCACCCATCCCTAAATTGTAGTCCAACGCCTCCGGCACCAATTTCGCCGCTAACATGCTGTGATAAAAATGTCTCCACTTTCTTCCTCTCTAACCAGAGCCGTTTATATAACAGCCATAATAACTATGCCAAATATAGAATGGTTCCTCTGCTCAAACACACAATTGTCCCCATTTCTCTTCAGGACTAAATCAGCCAAAATATCGTGCCACTTCGGTTGACTAACGAACTGTTCACGTTATCCAGAAAATATCCTATTATATTTTAATATCCGTATGCATTTATCGTAATTTGAATCTAGAGTAAATTGCTCTGGTGGAAAATTATGACGACAAACTGAGCGGAACGTTGTGCCAGGAGAGTGTCTAGCCAGACATCGATGATGGCAACGACGGGAACAAGTGGTGAAAGTGCTCAAGGGATAATAGTCCCCAGTCCAACGGAGACTGGTAGAAGAGTCCTCACCATTCCACTCCTTCGTAGCATTCGTAGAAGAGCTGGACAGGGGATGAGCCATGCGCAGAACGTTTTGTGACCAATACAATGACAGAGTTGCTAAACCAAAACCAAGAAGCAATCACATAAGCTATCCATAAATTTCTGGCAACACTAGGATAGGAGAATTTGCAGAATTAAGGATTGAAATTATATTATTATCTGTTTCGAGAGAGCTAAGTTGAGCTCTAACTTCCAATTGTTTGGTCCTAAAATAAACACGCGACATGCTTTCTGTGAACGTTGAATAAGTACTCAACTAATCTAGACTTCAGTTAATTGTTATTCTAATATTTAAGTTCCTGATGAAGTATTATTACTTTATTCCATCATGGGATATTTGTTTTTAGTAATGCGCATTTTCATGGGATATTTGTTTTTAGTAATGCGCATTTTGAAATTTTCCATTTTGTCGAATAAATTTAACTTTTTGGAAATGTTAAAAAAGAATGTTCACCGTGCATATTTTTTAAGCTCTGCCAATTTATAACATAAAATATTGCTGATCCCGCCATTTCGAATAAACGACAAAAGTTCGCAGTATGATTATTTCAAACCATCAGTAGCATTTTAACAAGGGCCTTATAAACACTAAGTCTTGAGTTATAATGAAAAAATGTTGCTTTAAATGAAATGAATGAGCTGTGCAAAAATTCATCCAAATCAGAAATGATCGACCAGGATGGATTCATATGCCTTTGTCTCGCAAGGAAGATGCTAAGAAAGCTTTTCAAGAAATGCGTGCTGCTACACTGAAAACAATTGCTTTTGCCAAAAGACTCGTGGGACAGCTTCTGCCATAGCTTAACCCAAGTAGCCCTGCAGATGTACTATGGAACAATTTCAACCGACTCAATGGAAAAAGGGGTTGCAGTCAACGTGGAATTCGAATCGAAGATAAATATGTCCAGGATCCCGTCGAAATCGCCGAACATTTTGCGGATTACTTCCATAAAGCATCCGCGTCGCTTTCCGACGATAATCCTTCATCAGAAACATCCCTGAATGCCAATGACTGGGAACAAAATCCGGATATAAGCGAAAACCCAAATCTTGACATGGATTTCAGCATACATGAACTTCTCCGCGCGATTGATGCTGCTAAAGGACACTCCACTGGTAATGACTGAATCGGGTACCCTATGATTAAACGCCTGCCTTATGCAGGCAAGCTAGCGATGCTGAACAGCTTCAACAAAATTTGGTCTGAAGCAAGGTTTCCTAACAACTGGAAAGAAGGTATTGTTACACCTATACCAAAATCTAATGCTCAACGTCATCATACTGAAGGATATCGTCCTATAACATTACTCAGCTGTATCGGAAAAATTTATGAAAGATTGGTCAATCATCGCCTTGTCACATATCTGGAAGAAAACAGCATGCTAAATAAAAATCAACATGCCTTTAGATGTGGACGAGGCACCACATTGTATTTCGCAGATCTTAAAGAGATTCTTGCAGAGATAGAACAGTCCAACACCCACGCTGAATTTGCCCTTCTTGATATTAAAAAGCTTATGATCAAGCTTGGCGACCTCATATTATGAATCAAATCGATAGTCTTGCCATGGGGATACGAATGCGTAGTTGTATCAGCAATTTTCTAAAAGAACGACACTTTCGAGTAACGTACGGCGGGACACTCTCATCGGAAAGGAAAATGGAGAGTGGTGTTCCGCAAGGGTCGGTGCTAGCAGTAACACTTTTTCTGTTAGCTATAAACCCGGTTTTTCAAGTGGTCCTTAAAGGTATCCACATCTTGGGTTATGCAGATGACATAGTACTTGTTGCCACCTCCAAGCATCTTCCAAAAGTTCGTAAAAAAATTATTAATGCTGTTATAGCGGTGAACTCATGGGCCAAAAATGTCAAATTTTCGTTGTCAGCTTCCAAATCTTGTATTCTGCATGTGTATTCATTCATATGCCAAAAAACATCACACAGACGGCGAAATGTTCGAGAAACGGCTATGATAGATGGTGAACTGATTCCAGAAGTTGATTATGCGCGATTTCTGGGCGTTTGGATAAACAAAAAAGGTAACTTCTCATCCCACGGTGCTAAAACCAAAGAAGCAATTCATGGCCGAATAAACTATATAAAAGCCCTAGCGCCTAAAGCAAGTCGGAGTTCCTTGTGGAAAATAGCAAATGCTGTGTGTATTTCCAAAATCACATACGGTATCGAACTCTTTGGTCTCGACCTCACCGATGCATTCCAAACCACCTTCAACCAAATAGTGAGAGCTACATCTGGGGCATTGCAATCTTCTCCCATCGGAAGTCTAGCAGTGGAGGCAGGAGTGCTCCCCCTACGCCTTCTTCTCGCTAAAACCTACGTCCAAAGGTACTGTTGCTTAGCAGAAAAATTCAAATTTGGCTATCCTCACTTTTATCATGCTGCAAATAATGTCCTACGAGAAGCCAGGATTTCTGATCTACCATATATTGCGAAACTTCTTAGAGTTGGAAAACAGCCATGGTACAACCCAAAAATAAAAATCGATCTCTCGGTCAAAGAAGCATTCAAAAAAGGGGAAAACCTGAAAAAAGCTAGGACCATCGTGCGCGATGTTCTGGAATTGAAATATAAGCAACATGTTCAGCTCTACACTGATGGTTCCAGAGCAAACAACGAAGTAGGCCAAGGGGTCGTTGGATACGAAGAGGTCATTGAAGGCAGCTTACCAACTCAGTGCAGTGTTTTCTCGGCGGAAGCAGCAGCTTTTGCAACCGCTATTCAACATGCGTCAGAAATACCTACTGTCATCATTACTGATACTGCCAGCTGTGTCGCTGCTTTAGCAAAAGGAGATTCCAAGCATCTCTTTATTCAACGTGTTGAAGAAGGTTCACTCCAAAAAGACATCACAATCTGTTGGAACCCCGGACATTCAGGGATCCTTGGAAATGAGGCTGCTGATAGAGCAGCTGAGCGAGGACGTTCTGCTCCGATAATATTCAACGATATCCCCGCTAGGGATGTCATTCATTGGGTGTCACAACTATTCTATGACTGTTTTCAACGATTCTGGGAAACTCACCGTCCAACATTTCTACAGAGAATTAAAACAACGATTGAGAAATCGTCAGATCGCCACGACCGCCAAGAACAACGAGTACTCACACGGTGTAGAATTGGACATACGAAACTAACCAAAGAATATGGGTTTAATCGTAACGTATCGTCAATATGTGATATTTGCCAAACTGAACTAACCATAGATCATGTTATCCTTAATTGCATCAAATACGACAATATTCAACAGAAATCAACATTAATATCAACATTGAACTGAACTGACCATAGATCATGTTATCCTTAATTGCATCAAATACGACAATATTCGTAAAGAAATCAACATTAATATCAACATTGAAGTAGCACTCAGCAACGTAGATAATGAAGAAATTAAACTAATTAAGTTAATACGGAAATGTGATTTATTATTAAAGAGAATTTGATATTGTTATGTAATCTGAACAAATTTTAAAGAGGCGAATGAACCCGTCTGGTTTAAAACCTCTATAATAAACACACAAAAAAATATGCCTTTGTCTGATGGCTCACAACGCTCTTTGCGAGGAATTGTTCGATCCGGCATTTTCTTGATGTACAGTGCGAGACCGCAACCCATGGCGTACCCTAAATAATCTTTGACAACCAACATTAAGGAGAGAGATACAGTTAGAATGACCAAAAATTTGTTTTATTGCATAAAAAGTTAGTAGATTTCCCGTTGAATACGCTCCTGAATTTCTTTTTTAGAAATTCGAACTCCAAGTGTTTCTTTTCAACGTTTTCTGAAGACGCATTTTTCGCGCGCAGCAGGTATGAAGAGACGCTTGACCGAGAAGACCTATTTTCAACGCGTTTTTCTCAAAACAACATTTTCGGAGTTTATACCGGTGATAACTCGAAAGCTAATTATTCGATTAAGCTGAAACTTATAGGATTTTTTCATTACAGTATTACATTTTATATGTATTAAAAATTATTGTTAAATTTTATTATTAAATATGGAAAAATGTGATAAAATGGCGGGAAAATGTGCATGTTTTTAAAAAAGTTATGCCAAAAGTGCATTTTTTTTTTTGTTTTTACTTCTTTTTTCAATTCATCTACTAGATAAAATTAATTAATGTATTTGTTTTGGGATAGCAGTTATCGTCAGCTTGTTGAAAAAAAATTGAAAAAAATATTTTTGTATACTACATTGATACACTTATAATTGTAAAAAAGTTTCGATTGTTTTAAGTAAAAACTTCCCATTGAATTTTTTTTTTTCAAATTTGAGTTTTTTTTCTCGTTCTAACTGTATATCCCCCCTTTAATAATAAGTTCACGATATGTGTCATACCACATCATACAAGCTTTTTTATGTAGCACTTTTGTTTTCCATTGCAAGAAACTGGATTTACTCCAAACATATTGAAAAGCGAAACGTTTAAACGGGTCTCTCTGCATTGATCGGTTGTTTTTGAATAAGGTTATTTATTTGTAAAGGCTTAATCGAATTAACATCACAGAGCAAAGGTTTTCTTTTTCAACACACATGAATAATCGTAAAAATAAATGTAGAAGGAGATGTTCGCTCCAAGAGTTGGTCCAAAAGTGCTTATCAATGTTTGCTAGAGCGAAAGGGCATGGGTAAAGTAGTACTCGAACCAAGGACGTTACTATTGCCTAACATCCCACTGCGAGGTAGGTCAAGACACATCAATCATCTTAAAAACAAAGTTAAAAGGGGAAGTACCGACAACTTGCAGTCTTCTCGAGGTTAATGGGAATAACAATTTTATTTATTTAAAGTATGGTCAACAATATTATTACACGGCAATGAACAAGTCTGCACATTGTAGACGAAATATGCGTATCTGTCAAGATAAGCAATAAAGGTAGTTGGTATTAAATGGAAATTACTAATTTTTATTCTCATTTTCTAGTTAGACATACAGGTAAGATGAAATACAATCCAAGACTAATGTTAGTCAAAGACACATAAATAATTTCTGATAAAATAGAGATAAAAATCACGTAAAGCTAAAACATATTTCGAACTGGTACATTGGGTTGAAGGGAACCATAAAGCTTAAATCTGACTCCACGATGCTCAGCACATGATGTAATCTGCGTCCTGGTAACCGTGTCCACATTCACATAGACTGCTGTCACTCAGGCCAACACGGTCTGAATGAGTGTTTCAAGACAAACATCGACACGAAGTATCAACGCACATCCATCTCCAAGATTTCTTCGATACCTTACTCGGTGTCTCCACTAGCATTTTCTGTCTTAACATTGCTGGCACTGTCAAAGAATATGGCAAGTGAGGACACATATATTAGATATGAAGACGTATCGGTTCAAACATATTTCTGAACAGAAATGTTAGACTTTTAGGCAAACACGTTTTTAAATAATTGTTAATTCATAAGACATGTTCTCAGAGACTCTAGCATCGCTCTATACACTGAAAATGTCAGGTTCGTGAACTGAAGTATTTTTAAATGATAAAGATGTCATAAATCTGTTTGAGCTAAGCCCAGCATCGAAAAAATATCACGTTGTTTGCCATATGTTAAGCTAGATCTGGGAAAACAGAAAGTGGATAGTGGAGAAATCGGGATAGGGATTATAGAATGTTGCCATCGCTCCAAATCTCCTTTACTCTGCCAGCTGACTGTTGTTGTTACGTTCACCATTGCGAGAAAGTCCGCTCTCTCATTGCCAAGAATCGAACAATGAGAAGGAACTCAAGCAAAGGTGATGACAAAATTACACGAAGCAAAAGCACTTTAAAGATCCTGTATTTTCATGATACGAGGAGTGCTTTAGCGGTGCATTGATCTGTTATAACCATGGGTTTTCTCTTTCGTTGATAACTCAGAATCAGAAATATTTCCGCTGCTCTTATGCCGTTTAAAAAGCTGGAATGGAACATTCTTCATCCAACTATGTTGTAAAAATAACATGTTTATCGAAAAAAAAAATACGATAAAAAAAATTATAAAAACAGATAGAACTATATGAAATGTTTGCCAAAAACTGGCCACCATCAACGAAAAAACATTTCGAAACCAAAACCTTTCATTTCTTGCTTACCCTGCATTTCTGTCTTGAACTTTTGCTAAGTCAACGAATTAACAATCTTTCGAAAAATGGCAAAGTGCTCGACCGATTTGCGTATTAGAAATGACCCCGAATCTCTGTAGAAGTATTCTTGACCTTAGTCGCTTTATTAACTTGAAGAAATATATTTTCTTGACGGTATCATTAAACGATGTTCAAAATTCAATTCAGTCAGAAAAGATGGATTACAGTTGTTATTCTGCCATGAGAATTCTAATGATTTATTGACTGTGTAAGATCTAAGACCTGAAAGCCACCAACGTTTTTTGATGTACAAGCGTCTCTATGCAAGGAAAAGGTGTCCAATGAAATTTTGATACCTAACTCAATTATTTCCCAAGAGATTCGCAGGATGTTGATCAGTTGGATTTTGTTTTCATCTATCAATTCCATTGGCAAAGATTATTATTCAGCTATTGATACAACAAGTAATATTATTTGTTGTATTTCCGATGACGATGGTTGTAGATATGTTGCCATCTGGTAAGTGAAATATATGTCCAATATGAGCTGGTTGGTAGACATCATGCGATACGGTGCCACGATGGATGAAATAAACCCGGTATCGCTGTCTAATTGGCTGAATAACGGGCCACTGATATAGTCACAAGTATAATCAAGATCATCACTTTTCAACTCTTTTGTAAACATGTTGGATTGTTTGGGATAATCAGTCGAGTGTGTTGATGATCTGTTTGCCATACAATTTTATATAAACTCTACTCACTATCCAAACAAATGCATACTTTTTGTGCTGTGTACAGCCTTCTATGGTCCGTATCTTCGATAATTCGGGTAATTTTTATATTCTGTAGGGCTCTGCAAGTAACAATTTACTGAACATTGTACATAAACTAGAAAATACTTGAACTGTTGACCTTCAGCCAAATGGGATTGCATGGTGGAAAATAATTTCGATTTAACGGTGGTGTCGAATTTGTTAACTGACGCCCGTCCCTTTTTTATTAATTTTGCAACATTCTGCATTCACGTGACCTTCTGTCTTACGGACTTTGCTCTTGAACGCTAGTATAAAACACGAGGAACGAACCAAAATGATTTGAGTATTAGACATCAGCTTTCAGCTGACGGTTCTACCTCCTTGTATCTGTCTCCCTCAATGTTGTGGCAGCCTCACCGTCTCTTCTAGAAAGGCTACTAGGACGAGAGATATTTTGCCGTTGGAAAGTGATAAAATTTGTGCCTACTGAAATTATCGTGCAATGGAAACGCCATCCGTGACAAGAATAAGATCATAATTTTGCCATGTAATTTGCTTGGTCATTTTCAGCAACGAGGAGTTGAAGAAACTATTATCCGGAGTGAACATGGCACAAGAGGTGAAAGAGATATCAAGTACAATGTATTAGGTCCTAAGTTACATTGGGAGACTCTCCCAAGTAGCACCGAAAACAAGTGTTATTTGTGACGTGTCATACTTTAGATCTATAATATTGTGAAGTGACTAGTTTTGTCATGAAGAAGTAAGTTTCGTGCAATTCAAAGCTAGATTCTTTTAGCTCATCAATGATTTGTCATGCATGTACTCTATGTTTTTCAGGTTAAAGCATGTTTGTTTACGTCTGATATCTTGTTTGCATATTATGTTTCATAAATGTATCAACACACGTTTCCGTATATCAAAGAGCAAACATGCGAGAAACGTCAAGCATCATAACAGAACTAGTCAGGTTTGTTTTGTTAGAGCCATATTGAACGGGAAAAGCTAGTTTTTGAATTTTACTATAGTTATGCAAGAATGATGAGAACGAGGCGACCCCGGCGTTGTGGTTAACATCCATACCTCGCACGCCAAAGTCTTGAGTTCGAATCTTACCCCAGACAAGTTACAAAAGTAACCAAAAATGTATTTGAGTGACTACGATGGGAGATAAACCTGCCCAGGGCTGAAAATCCTGATAATCAGGGGAAAAAAAATAGAATGATGAGATATTGAAAATTTCAGTTGCCATTTGCTGCTTGTATGATCGAACATTATGATTGATGCCATTGCTTGTACGACAACGTAAAGAATCGGCAATACGTAGTCCAATCAATAGATAATTTAGTTTAGCAAATGCTTTTAATGTAAACTTCTGCCCCTGGCTAGAATTCTCTTATATTAATGTGAATGCATTTTTAAGTCCCCTGTTTGGTTTGTGAATAGGATGATGGTGAGGTTTAAGAGGATTCCGCCTAATACTTATCTCATATATTGAAATGGTCGAGCGGTAAGAACACTGACCTAGTAAGCTTGGCATTCATAGTATGAACCCTTGGTTCATGAATGCTTTTTTGCTGCCGGCAAAAAATTGTTCCTCTGAGGTTTTATATTTTTTTTGTTTTTGACCATTGTCAGACATCAATTATGTTTCGTTAGCTCCACCTTCTGCGATATTTTTATTCTACAGTAGTACCGGAAAAGGTTTTCCATCATCGGAAAGGCAACAAAATCATTTGCCACATTGAAGCAGAAATGCATGTAATGAAACATTTTGTGTTACTTGGGCTGTTCGTCGACTTTCGTTTGCATTCTTACGGCTGTGTAAAACATGTTCAAATATTTTCAACACATAGTACGGTAATACAAAGAGTAATTAAGTCAAAAACATCAACAAATCGTTTAGCATGGTTGACCGCAGGAGGTTGCAGCTTCGTTATTGCCAGATCAGCTATAATTACACAGAGAACCAACAGATGATGCTCTGAGGATGCCTAACATACATCCTCAATGTGCAAAAACTGATGATCCCAAACTAAGGCAATACCAACGCTACCCCACCCGAATGCTGGTCAAATAAAGAATGGTTAGGTATATGTTGACGTGATACTCCACGAGAAATCACTGGGATGTTGGATAACAGGATTGGATGGCAACAGGGTTTGTTTTGGTAAACAAAAAGCTGTTCAGTGAAATATTTAAATATAAGTACCGATTTCCGATATGAACCGATTTATATCACTCACATAATTTAATGGTGTTTTTTAATTGGAAAAAACAAGATCACTTTTAAAAATGCTTTAAAGTTTATTTGAACCGGTTTAAACCAACAGTAAGGATGCTGTTGGGACCACTCACAAAGTGTGATGGTGATTTTTCATTGAGCAAACAAGGTATTTTATATTAACGCTTGAAAACCAATTTGGATCGATTAATATCAACAATACGGATGCTGTTGAAGCCACTCAAAAATGGGACAGTGGTTTACTTGTCCCAACATATGGTGGGTCGACCAGTACAGTGAACGAATCATGTGGATCACAAATGATTATGTTCACCCCCAACGGCCCATCACACCAGCGAACCACAATATCTCACCGGTAAGCAAGTTTTTTGTTTTTTTTTGCTGTGCTCACTAGATCACTCGCGCCACCGATCAATAGGTAACCGACACAAAGGAAAACGGAATATGCCTGATAGCAATTGCGCAACAGAGCATAGACAAACTAAATACGACCGTTTCGTAAACTTTCTACAGGCTATTTTATAACCAAAACTGGTATCTGCAACAAGCAAGCTGAACGTCCCAAAGATTAATCTACACTTTAAATTACGATTTAAGGATTTTGAGAAATTAAAAGCATATCGTGCTTTTTGCCAGCATTATGCTTTTATTGATTTCCAAGCTCGTCGTTTTAGCACCACCCAGGGAGACTTGGTCCTATACCCAATGATTTCATTATTTCCAACTCGCTCATCCGATTGCAATGTTTTGTGATATAGTGGGCGGAATATAATTTTAGAGATAATTTCTTCTAAAGTTGGAAGATCAACAGGTAATCAGTGTGTAACTCATAGCAAGATCGCCCCTTTGCATCAGAAGATTTGATGAAAACATCAAAAACAAAACCTGTCAAAAACATCAGTAAATCGGCTAATAGACAAACTATCAATGAGAGAGAAAGTCGACGAAAAGAATCTCTCAATGTTTCTAAGGACCTAACGCATTGTTCAGCTTGATATGTTTTACGCTGACCCTGACAACCATCGTGTTTAGGACAACCAAATTAGTTTTCTAACTAAATAGGATTTAACTGACATTTTCATAATCGAACCTGAATTTCCAATGCACATTTTGGACAATTCAGTCGAGAGCGGAAAATATCGATTTCTCCGTAAATTGAATATAAATGAGACTCTCTAACATCCCTGAGTTTAGCAAAGCATGTTCACACATTTAAAAATGTAATGAACGATTTAACGTCAATTATGCTACCGTATCTCGAACACAACTCCACAGATTTTGTTTATTGATGTTTGTTCGCCACATCAGCCCACTGTAAACACCGATCGTCGTGTGCGCCCACCTATGCCCACTGGATCGTTTGACAGGCGAGAAACTTCAAACGTGACGAGAAGGAGAAAGCAATAATCAACAGACAGTGATAGGAGAATTGTTTACGAGTGCTTAAATAGTCGGTGATAATTTGATTGTGGAGCTAGGAAAATAAGTAGGAGTTATTTTTGATTATTATTATTGGTTATTATTAATTACAATGGTGAATTCGATAATTTGTACTCTTATACCTAGATTAAAACTTACAAGCTAATTACAGGATAGGCTAAAATTTGTTCGAGATACATTGTTGTGTGTGAGATAAAAACAGTACGGAGACTGAATTGTGAGTAGATGAATGAATTGATTAATGAGCCTATCCTAAAATATAATTACATTTTAGCTTGAGCTGATCAAAACCAAAATTCGGGTGTAACGATCTTGCTGAAAGAACTCCCCATCGAATCTCCCGCAACATTTTCTCAAGAATTCACCGGAAAATGATGAGCTCGCTGTCTGATGTGCGGCAAACCCGGTCGCAAACGAGGTCCCAGCAGGTGAATGCTAACCTCAACCCGGGGGACGACGACAAGGCATCGAGTAAGTCTTCAGAAGATTCTTTCATCCCGTCCGGAGTGGATGAAGACGGAGGTGAGTTATGCGATTGTGCCGGATGCGAACGGCCGAATAACGCGGAGCAATATATGGTTCAGTGTGGGCATTGTGAGCAATGGTACCATTTTACCTGTGCCAACGTCAACACGGCCACGGTACGCTCTGTGAGCTTCGTTTGTGCGGTGTGTGTGCCTGGTGTGTCCGAGCCAGCACATAGCCAGATTAGCGGCATTTCCAGTACTTCGAGTGTTCGTAGATCCAGAATGGAACGCGACCTGCAGCGCCTGGAAGAAGAACGGAAATTGCTCGAGGACCTGAATCGCGAGCGGATTGCAAGAGAACGAGCTCTGAACGAGAAGGAACTTCAGGAGAAGCTGGAGCAGGGTAGACAGTTTATCGCGCAAGCATGAACTGTTAAATCGGAAAGACGAAGAAGATAAAAGTGTGCGGAGTATGCGGAGCAGCCAGAGGAGTGCGAAACGCACTGAAGATTGGATTCGACAGACGAAGGCAGCCGAGAGTTCCGGACAGGTAATCGTGCAACAGGTACCTGCGTCAACGTCGGTAAATGCTGATCTGTCGGAGTATTCGGCCTCAGGAAATCCACAGGTAGTACACCCTTCTTCAACCCCGCTAGGAATTCCACCAGGTATTTCCCCACCCCCCGGTGATGATAGAGCAGGTGTGGGATTTGAGGCGAAGTCAATCCCACGGAGTTTGGGAAGCATCACCATCGACTCTGAGGATTCTCTTGAAGACGCTGTCGGAGGAGACACGGAAAAGGACGATCAGAAGAAGGGACCGGCAGACTTGCCGCTCATTGACCTTCAACCCTACGCGGATTTGCTGAAGGTGGAAGAAATCAAGCTAAGTGCTAGCGCCGTGCCGAGTGTTAATCGCATTGGTGCTCACTACAAGCGTTGGAGTGTCGAGACAGGTGAACTTCGGAAGCAGAAAGACCTTCAGCTTCAACGGCAGACGGAAGAGGAAAATCGAGCTGTCCAGGAGCTAGTGGCAAAACATCAGTTGGACGTCGATACGAGACGGAAACGTGAGATGGAGCTAGTGAACCGGATCAAAGGTCTGCAGTGGCAATATGAGAGCGAGATGAAGCTGGTACGTGAATCGGAGGCTGGTTTGCGGATTCAGCTTAATCAACGAGACCGCGAACAAGCGGCACTGAAGGCCCAGGTGGAAACTTTGGAGAAACTGCTCATCGAGGAGAAGGAGAGGAGTCGTGTGACGGAAGAAAAGTTTCGGGATCAACTCATTTTGCGTAACAAGGAATGCGAAGCGCTCCAACTGTAGCTAGCAGAGCTGGAGAGTGAAATCCAGTGTCTGCGTGGCACCGAGCAGCTGCTGAAATCTCAGCTTGAAGCAGCAGAGCAACGCGAAAACGAATCACATCGTCTGCGGAACGAAGCGGTTAAGGAGTATTGGGACCTACACGACGAAGTTCAGCAGTTCATCAGCGGTACTCAAGATGAACCACGAGATAGTGATTGTTCTCCTTTATTGCCTCCTCCGCCTGCTTCTTGGTTTGAATCTACGAACGTGCCTAACGCCGAAAGTTCCAATCGCGTCGATTCAGATCATATCTTTCCCCCTCCGCCTCCTCCAATGTCGGTAAATTCTGGTTTGCCCAATCGTCAACAGGAGTTTGTGACGCAATCTAGTTCGTGTAGTGTTGGAATGATGAACGCACCTGTCCCCATTCCTCCGACTTCGAACTTGTTTCCTTCCATGCCAACCATCCACCCACAAATACCTTCGCAGACTCTGCTGCCGGCTCAGTTTGGACCAACGCCCCAACAGATCGCTGCTAGACAAGTGGTCACCAAGGAGCTCCCGATTTTCTCCGGGGATCCGATCGATTGGCCGCTGTTTATTAGCAGCTACCAGCATTCAACACAGGCTTGCGGGTATACCGATTCGGAAAACCTTCTTCGATTGCAGCGAAGCCTGAAAGGAAATGCGAAGGAATCGATCAGCAGCTTCTTGCTCCACCCGTCGACAGTGCCCCAAGTAATGTCCACTCTGCAGCAGTTATATGGCCGTCCGGAACAGATCGTCAACCACATGATTGCCAAGGTTCGAGCAACCCCTCCACCAAAACCCGACCGGTTGGAGACGCTGGTTAGTTTTGGGCTGATAGTCCAAAATCTTTGCGGGCACTTTAGGGCAGTTGTGTTAGAGAGGCATCTAGCAAATCCGATCCTGCTTCAGGAGTTGGTGGACAAGCTTCCGGCAACGGTGAAATTCAGCTGGGCGCTTTACCAGGAGCAAGTTCCAATGGTGGATCTGAACATATTCAGCGACTACATGGCGAAAGTGTCGTCGGCGGCTAGTGGCGTAACGCAGCTCGCAATCATCCCACAGAAAGCTGCTAAAGAGGAGCGGAACCGACCAAAGGACAAGTCGTTTGTGAACG
>JASCZW010018684.1:0-15007 GCA_034211315.2 Aedes japonicus | reverse complement strand
TATAAGATTACTTGATGAATAGTATTCAGTTTAGGTACATGTTATTTATTCAGAAAAGATTTAATTATGATGTTACATTACACGCTTCATATTTGCCCGTGTATTTGTCTGTAAGTAAAATTGCCACACGCACGTCCTATCCATATTTAGGCTATGCGAAAACACAAACACCTACACGAAACATCAAACATATAGCCTCTCAAGCGTATCTTATTCAGCACAACCATAATCAATAATGACTTTGTTGTATTATAACAAACCGCACCCCCCTTAATCGTCTCCCCGCCAGAACTGATCCCACACTTCGTGGGCTGGAGGACGTGCGTCCTAAACTTTAGCAATCACTTCATTATTGGATTGGATGGGCACACTGAACAGCTTCAACAGGCCACCCCACGTGTTCGAGGTCCGTGCGTATGAAAGTTTTATGTTTCATAATCATAAAAGTGACATTCGCCCACCCACGCCATGTCCGGAGACTACATCATCATCGGATCGGATCGAATCGTTTCGCATTACTTCGAAGCCGGGATTCATCATCAAAAAGCAGCACTATGCCTGGGGCCGTTTCCAGCAAGCTGGAGGAAATCGGAGAATTCGGGGAGCTGGAGGAAGCACTGTATTAATGTGAACGCGTTGACTTCCATGGGTCCCATCTTCGTCGTCCTTGTCGCAACTTTTACGACCACCCAAAGGCAGTTAAATGAACACTTCACCGAGGCGCTTGTTGCTTGTGCCGACCTCGGTTGATTATTATCGGTTTATCGCGAAAACTGCCCGAGATGATTTGATTCGATTCCGGCGGATCTTCGGATATGAAGCTGTTTAAATCCGGATCGCTGAGCTGGTTTAATGGTTATTGGAATTCGGAATGCAATTAACTCGTAACTTTGAGCTTAGTAGCTTTAAGCAGATTTTGTTTCTTTGAAGGTGAAGGATTCTGATTCTCACGATTTCCCGAAGTTCGTGTCTCTTTCTCTGTGATTCGCAGTTCGATCACGTTCCGAACCTTTCCGGTAAATCGACTTCCGAAACAAAAGTCATCCGATAAAACTCCATTTAGCCGGGGCCGGGACACACGAACTTATCCCATTTCCGCCTATCAAGCCAATCCATTCCATTGGAGATTATGATTAAGATGAATTGGAAGGGTAAAAGATGATTGCCTCCTGATGGCCGATGGAAATTTGCTCCCGAGCTTCAATTGCATCGTCCAGTCCAGGCCGGCATCCACCGGAAGCAGTTCAAATATTGATAAAGTTGTATGGTCAGTGTTGTCCTCGAAGAGCCCCCGTCAAGCATTCACAATTTCCACATGTCGAGTTGAAGTCGAAAAGGCAAAATCGCTCCCCGGGTGAAATTTAACAGCACAAAAGAGGATTTTTAGGTCAGTGAGGCTGCAGCATACATTTTTTTTTATTTTCGTCGAAGCCATGGTTGGACGGAGGGCGAGGGGGTCTTTAGTCTGATGATCTTCACAATTTACATATTTCGACTGAATGTGGTGCATGCTGTGCATGTTGAATGGAAAGTTCGTTGCCTGGGTGGGATGGTTTATTGAACAAAAGGATTAAGCTATTTTATGGGTGGAAAGGTCCCCCCCCCTCCTCCCTCACCCACCAGATCCGAACCGGCCAGTCAACATTTCGGAATACGAGTCGAGTAGGATGAAAGAGTGAATGGCAGAGTAATTACAGGGTGTTTTCGCTGGGAAATTGCTACATCGAACGATAATAAAACAATGACGGTGCAGATGAGAGGATTTCCCCGCTCGCGCCAAATGGATGATTGCTTTTCGAAGTGGTTAAGCGGTTTTAAAACTTCAGAGGATTTTGTATTTGTTGTTTTCCTTTTCGTGTTTTTTTTTCTTCCTCTGGTTTTGGTACTTCCTGCTGAGCGGTGTCCAGCTGCTGTTGATTCGTTTTTATGTTTCGATGCGTGTTGCTTCCGGATTTGATGAATTGGGGTTTTTTTTTTTATAATTTGGTCTTTGAAGTGATGAGGTGAATTTCGATCGGATTGAATTGTATCCCTATTATGGTGTTATCATAATTGTTATACAATTTAAATTCATGGCGGGATTTCGCAGTATTTTGAAGGTGTTTTGCATCAGCATCCGCAGCTATCGTTGACTTGGCCTCCCTTAGCTCAGTCTGCAAAGACGCAGCTAGAATGCAACACCATGCTGGAGGTGACTGGGTTCGATTCCAGGTCTGGTCTAGGAATGTTTTGTTGTAACGATCCTTCGGTTGTTTTTTTGTTGGTTTGGTTAATAGTATATAATTTTGTAAATTTTGCTGTAAATATTTCATTAGGTATATACCTAAATTTGAAAAATTATCTTCGTTCATAGTCACCGCTTCTTCAAAGCCCAATCAAAAACTTTTTCACTATAAAAGCGTCGAGCACTCACGAAGAGTAGAACAAATAAGGTTTCTCAAATATAAAGCTCTTAAACAATGTGGCAGCAGATGCAGGCGCTTGGGAGTACATCTCATAGGACGTTGTTGGGTGGCAAAACCCTTTCAAGATGTATTGACCTCTTTAAGTCATTTTCGGTAAAGTTCGGCTGGCCAAATTCGTTGAAACCCGAAGACTAAGTTTCCTTCTACACATCAGGCGGTTAATGGGAGTAAAGGCAATTTAAGGACTTCGTGAAGTAAATTCCGGTTGCGTGGATCACGAAAATCTTGCGCTTTATCCGAGGGCTTCTGACTGTTACTCGTTCACTTTGATCTGGTTTGTGGAAGAGGCAGGAGTAGTTTGGCTTAGTTTCGTGTCGTGAGGTGAAAGTGAGCTCTCGAATTGCTAATTTTAGTTCTTATTCTCTCTTAGTTAGTTGAATTAGACGTGAACGTGCTAGCGCTAGGAAGTGAAACGTGTTGGCGAGTGCGGACAAACTATTCAGGTAAATCACGTGCTTCTTGGTGGGGGTTGAAATTAATACGTGGGGTATGGTTTTCCCATCAGGTTTGTGACCAACGTGCCGAAAGCTCGCCACCTCATCATTCGCCCAGACAACTATTCCAGACCCCAATCTACCAGCTTCAAAGGATCTCGGTAGTGCACGTGACCGGCAGGGGGCGTCCGTTAATATCGCGCCTGGACAGGGTTGAAGGCAGCAGTTAAAGTACCGTGTTCTTCAACCTATGTTCTTCAACCTTCAGAACATTCTTGATTTCCATTCGACCTCACAAGGAACTTAGAAGACGATAACAAATGAATTCGTCGATTCACTTCCACCTTTAGAAGAATATGGATTCCATATAAATCTGATCTAAAAAAGCTCATTGTATGATATGTACTACCACTCATTGCACAGTGGAAAAAAAAGTGCCCGAAACGCGAAGGAGTTCTATATCTCAGCTCGAAGTGGAACGATTTCTGTAAATGTTACCTTAACTTTATGAAAAAATTCCAAGAAATCGAATGGTCGAATCGTGGTCTCATTGGCCGCACGGAACTGTCCAAGGAGCAAATGTGCTCATTCTACCCTGGTTCCCCTAATATTTTCTTGTTTTCCAGAAATTTCTTTGCTCGGTGTGACTCAAGATCAACAAAATGATGCTAGTCCTACGTAAAATTTTCAGGAGAATCGATTGAAGTAGATTTCGTTCACCGCATGGCCTTGTGCATGAAGATATGGCTAATTTTACCCTGATTCCCCTAATATTGTTGTGTTTTCTCGTCGGGTTTCTCAAACAAATGAAACCAAAATTTCTGCATAACTCGAGAACTAATAAAGCAAATGGAAACAACAACAAAATATAGCTAGTGCTATATAAAATGTTTTAGAAAATCGACTAGAGTTAGTTTTGTTCACCACACGGCTCTGTGAACGAAGATATGGCTGTTTTAACCCTGATTCCTCTAATAGTTTTGCGTTTAGGGACTGTGCATAAACCACGTAGATCAAAATTTGACACTTTCAAACCCCGCCCCACCCCCCATGGTAGACTTTCGTAGACTTTCTGCTAAACCCCACCCCCACCCCTCAAAGTCTACGTAGACTTTGTCAAATCAGTTTTTTTTTAATTTATAGACAAATTTCTACAATATGTGGCGGTTTGAGGAACGGTTTATGAAATAAAACTCAAACAACCAGGTTATTCAGTTATTCATTTTTATTTTATTTCATACAAATTTTGCATAAATAAAAAATAACAACAAGCAATTATGCTAATGCTAAAGATGCCCACATCATGGCTGCTTGAACCAATAATTTAAGTTCATCAGCGAAAGTTCCCTAGTAGCACACATGTTGCCCTTAAATTGAGAAGACATAAATCTGGATCAAAAATAGAAAAGGACCTATCAGCATTTGTAAACAAACACTTCTGAGCCTATTTCCTCGCAAAGCGTAGGCTACCCACGCAAACCAATACCATCATCATGTAGGGGAAAGTTGCTGCTACATGACGATTCTGTAGGTTTGCGGGTATAGTCAACGACTTGCGAGAATCACAAATGTTGATGGACCCTTTTCTATTGTTGATCCAGAAATGTGCTTTTGTTATTCATAATCAAGTTGATGAAACTAATTATGATCGTGGTGTTCTACTAGGGTTCTGGCGGAATTGTTTCTTGGATGTGAAGACCAATGATTTTGACACAACGTGATTCTATCCGTAGAACTTCCGTAGCTCCGTTCTCGTTGACCTCACAAAGAATTATTTCCTGGCGTTGCTACAGAATCTTGAGTGGCCTCATTTTCTTCGACGAAATATCTGCCTTGTGGATGCTTTTGCGTTGATCTGCGTTCACTTTTGTCGCAAAATGCAGTTAACAATAAAAAAATATGCGGCTCTTTTCGTTTTTACTTTAGATATCAAGTTCAGTTTATCTTCTTTGAAAGTTTTCCCAAGCAGGTTGACATCTTCCCAGATCTCTTAATGTATTTTCTACTTTGTCCTACATGCGCCAAAACCCTCTACTAAACGTTTGTCAAATGGGAGCAAGTTAACTATCAAATATCATCTAATACACGTATAAATGATAATACTCAATGCCCTAGTAGCACACTTGTTGCAAATAAGTCAATGTAACTGATATACGACTCAATTAAGTCACAATCAAGTTTCTGCAATACCTTTCACGCCAAAGTCACGAGTTCGAATCTCACCCCCGGAAAAGTTACGAAAATATCTAAAAGGGACTTCGATAGGAGATGAATCAGCCCAGAGCTGAAAATCTCGATAATAAAGGAAAAAAAAAGAGTTGTGTTGCTTGGGTGGTTGACATCATAAACTTACTATTGTAGTGATACCATGCATTCGATCTATCGATGTTTAAAAAAACGAATAGGAAAACACACCCAACATCCTCAAATTACTGTCAAATGCCACGCAAATTGTTCTGGGTGAGAACTTAAGCCTGTCAACGTTAATTTTGAACACTTTTATTTCTGAGTAGATTTTGAATTATTTCAGGGATCACTGAAACGTTGCACACATGTGACAGCTAAAACTCTCCACTTTATTTCGTGGTACAAACATATTTACATTCCTGTTACATTCAATAAAATGGCGTCGAGTCAAGTGTACACGGATTTTTTACGAACGGCAGTGAAATACGAATTTATCGGAACGCGATCCTGCCAAGAAACTAAAATTCCCAAAAGTACATTTGCAAATCATTTGTCCAGCACTTGACTGTGGATCGGAAGGTTGGAAGTGGAACCAATCGAAAATTATGCTCCCGATAAATGGACAAGAAGGTGATAACCATTATTGAGAAAAATCCCAATCTTTCTGTGTGAAATGTGGCATAAAAGTAAATAGGGGCAAGGAATGAAGCCGTACAAAGTAAAAAAGGTGCCAACTGTGATGACATGTAAAATTTCACTGCAAAAAGTCGTGCTAAGGTGCTTGATACCCATTTTTTGCAAACATTTTCTTGTATCAAAAAAGACGACGAAACATACGTACTCGACGACTACAAATACCTTCAGGGTCTGGTTTTTTATACCTCAATGCAAAAGAACGCCGTTGCCAAGTATTTCCGGACAAAGAAGGTGTCCAAATTCTCGAAGAAGTATTTGATGTGGCAGGCCATATGTACACAGAAACAAAAACGTTCACGAAAATGAAAACGGACCGTGAACAAGTTCACGTTTTCATGATTTTTGCCCAAAAACGTGAACTAGTTCCCGTATTTTTGCTTGTTCTCGAATTCATGATTGCAGTTCACGGATCTGGGCACGGATTTTTTCCGTGTAGTTAGGGTTGAAAATCTAAAAGTTTCGTCTCTACCGACACTATCAATAAGGATGTGTACGAGAAAGAATGTCTGCAAAAGTGGTTGCTACCGTTTATAAGAAGCCACTACTCTCCAGTCTGTTTTGTCACTATGCAAAATTCGTCCTGAAATGGTATAAGGTACAAGAGGTCAAATGCGTGCCGAAAACAGCCAATCCACCAAACTGTCCAGAACTTCGCCCAATTGAGAAGAACTGAGCACTAGTTAAGCGGAAACTCTTCGAAACTTAGAAGAAAGCAAATGGCACCGACGATTTTAAGAGAAGATGGACAATCGTCACGGCGGGCGTTTCCGAGGATACCGTCCGGAAGCTGATCGCGGGTGTACCACAGAAAGTTCGAGAAGTTAACAGAAAGAAGGATTAACATCTTAATCAACTGTTTCTAATGTAGATATAACTCTTTCATTGTGAAATATACAATCGGTATTTTTATATGTATATTTTTTTTTATATGTATAGATGCTAGTATGAAGATAGTCAATATCACGTTATTCAGGTTGTAGTGATGTTAGGCTCCTTTATTTAATTAGCTGCCATATTATACTGATTTTATGTATTGCTTCATTGCTCGACACTGTGTGCATTTCTGAGAAAACTTCTTGAAATTGGAACATGTTAGCGTTTTAGCTCAATCCAGGACTAAGATCACCAAGTTTCATAGAATAGATAAATTAAATTTAGAACGCAACCAGTAGAATCCAAAATTTGTACGTTTATTCGTATCATTAATATGTTGAAAATAAACATAATATGATTTTAATATCAAACATCGATGTCACTTCCCATGTTGCACACTACGACCTTTATTAGTTGTAGTAACTTGATTATGACTTAGCAATTCATATTTATGTTATCTCAACCGAAAGGCAACGAGCTACTAGGGTTGGTTTTAAACATAGAATATGTTTGAAAAACAGGCAAGTTTATGTTTGCGGCCAAAATAAACTAATTATATGTTGGATTTACCCCCTTCCCCATCGTAGACAAACGTAGACTTTTTCGGAACCCCTCCCCCCCCCTTAATTGTCTACGTGGTTTATGAACAGCCCCTTATCATAAATTTCTGTGGTCGGAGTTACTCAAGATCAACAAATTAAGGCTAATCCTTTGAAAAAATTTCATGAGGAATCGATTGGAATTGGTTTCGTTCACCGCAAAGCTCTGTGAACAAAGATAAGGTCGATTTTACCCCGATTCCCCTAATATTTTTGTGTTATTCGGAGATTGCTTTGTTCAGTTTGACTCAAGAACAACAAAATAAGGCTAATCCTATGTAAAATTGCATGAAAAATTGATTGGAGTTAGTTTCGTTCACCGTTCGGGTCTGTGAATGAAGATAGTTATGGCTGAATTTACCAAGATTTCCCTATATATCCCTATATATCATGCCGTTTTGCAGTCCAGCACTAGTAATGTTGCTCACTTTTGTACTGTACTTAGGAAAAAATGTCCGGAGAATCAAATGGTGATAATTTTGTTCAGGGTTGACCTCAGTAAATTGTCAATTTTACCCGAATTCCCCTCATACCGGAAAAATCTCATATAACAACTCGTGGATTCCTTTAAGGTGAGCGTGAATCGGCCAAAAATTGAAGGCAGCGGTAGCAGCAACATTGACAATAAGGCATGACGTATTTTAACTGATCGCGTGAAATGTTGTATGCAGGGGTGTTTGGGGCCGGGGAAGGTTCTTATGATAGTTTGAGACCCCTCCCTTTACTGCAAAGGGGGGCTCCCATAGAAATGAAACACTCATTTCGACATAACTCAGGAACTAATCAAGCAAAAGAAACCAAATTAAGCATGTGTGAGTTTTTGAAGGCAAGATAGCGTTCAATGGTAGCTAGAGAACCCTCCCCTACTGCTATGCTAATTGGATTTAGGAGTATTTAAGTCCGGGAGAGCATCTTATGATAGTTCAAGACCCCTCCCGCCTCTAGAAAGGGGGGCGCCCATGCAAATGAAACGAAATTTGGCATGGCCGAGTTTTTGAAGGAAAGAAATGTTTTTATGGTAATTTGGTACCTCTCCTCACTCTGGAAAGGAGGGGCTCCCATACATACGAAACACAAATTTAAACCAAACATGAGAACTATCCCTACCGCTATGCAAATTTGTATGCAGGGGTTTTTGGGTCTTGGGGAAAGGATCTTATGAGAGTTCGACACCTAGGCAGGAGCTTCAGAAAGGCGGGCTCCCATACAAATGAAAAACTATTTTCTGCATAACTCAAGAACTAATCAAACAAATGGAACCAAATATGGCATGTGGAGGTTTTTGTAGGCAAGAAATGTTTCCCCCTCCTCTTTGGAAGAAGAGGCTCTCATACAAATGAAACACGAATTTGAGCCAAACATGAGAATTATCCCAACAGGTATGACTATTTTTATGCAGGGATTTTTGGAGCAAACAAATGAAACCAAAATTTCTGCATAACTCGAGAACTAATAAAGCATATGGAATCAAATTTGGCAAGTGGATTTTTTTGAAGGAGAGACATATTCATATGGTGGTTTAAGACTCCTCTGCCCTCTGAATGAGAGTGGGGGGGGGGGGGGGGGTTGGGTTCCTATAGAAATGAAACACAAATTTCTGCATAACTCGAGAACTAATAAAGTAAATGGAACCAAATTTGGCATGTTGGACGCAGGATTTTTAAACATATTAAAATGAATTTCTGTCTGACTGTCTGCCTGACCGATCAGAGTGAAAATATGTATGCAGGGATTTTTGGGGCTGAGGGAGGTTCTTATGATTGTTTGAGACCGCTTATCCATACAAATGAAACACAAATTTCTCCCATACAAATGAAACACAAATGTCTGCATAACTCGAACTAATCAAGCAAATGGAACGGTTGTTGCTATGGTGCTTTAAAACACAAAATTTCAACCAAACCTGAGAATTACCCTGGTAACTAAGCCACAAACCGTGTATTGTCTGGGTAAGAACAATGTTCTGGTAGATGTTTGAACCCCTTCTTAGTCAAAATTAAATCTCATTCAAACAAATGAATTCCTATACAAATGAAATACAATACTTATTCTGTATAACTCGAGAACTAATCATGAAAATGGAACCAAATTTGGCATATGAAGCTTTTGAAGGAGAGAACTGTTTCTAAGCTGATTTTAGACTCTTCCGTCTTCTGAAGAGGAAGGGAGGCTCTCAAACAAATGAAACAGAACTTTCTGCATAACTCGAGAACTAATAGAGCATATGCAATAAAATTTGACTGTTTTTTTTAAGAGACATATTCATATGGTTGTTAAAGATCCTTCTGCCCTCTGAATGGGGGAGGGGGCTCCTATAAAAATGAAATACAAATTTCTGCTTAACTAGAGAACTAATTAAGTAAATGGAACCAAATTTGAAAGATGAAGGTTTTTGAAGAAGAGAATCCCTTTCTTGATAAAAAAAAACTTATTCAAAAAAAAAGCGGCCGTTCTATGTAATGTTTATTTATTAAGTTGCAGACGTAGCAACGCTTGCACCGGGATCAGCTAGTCTAATATATATTTAATGTCTAATGTCTTTTAAACCGCATGATATATAAGTTTTTTCTCAAGTGTGAGGGGAAATCGGGTAAAATGGACAATTTACTGTGGTCAACCCTACACGAAGCCATCTTCCTTCGATTTTCCGGACATTTTTTAATAAGTACAGTGGAAGTGAGAATAATTCTACCAGCGAGGATCTTCAAAACCACATGGTATGTGAGATTAATAAATTATAAAGGGAATTTGGGTAAAATGGACAGTTTTCTGAGGTCAACCCTAAGTGAAACAATCACCATTCGATTTTCCGGAAATTTTTACAGCCATAAATTGCAAGTGTGAGTAATATTGCTGGCGCCGGTCTTCAGAACCATATGGTGTATGAATTTTTTTCAAGAATGAGGGGAAATCGGGTGAAATGGACAATTTACTGTGGTCAACCCTAAACAAAACCATCTTCATTCGATTTTCCAAACACTTTTACATAAAAACAGTGCAAGTAAGAGCAATATTACTAGCGCGGATCTTCAAAACAGTATGATATAAATGAGGTTATTCGGGTAAAATGGTGAATGATGAAAATTCGGGTAAAATGGTCAACTTACTGAGGTCAACATTATACGAATTTATCACCATTTGATTCTCTGGGCATTTTTTCATAATAACAGTGCAAAAGATAGCAATATTACTAGCGACGATCTTCAAAACGGCATGGTATATGAGGTTATTAAATTATGCGAGGAAATCGGGTAAAATGGGCAGTTAAATGTGGTCAACCCTGAACGAAACCAACATCATTTGATTTTCCGGACATTTTTACATAAGTACAGTGCAAAAGAGAGCAATATTACTGGCGCCAATCTTCCGAACCACATGGTATATTAGTTTATGCATGTGTGAGGGAAAATCGGACAAAATGGACCACTTTCTGTCTTACGATCAGAGTAAAATTTGTTCCATACAGTTCGTCAGCATGTTTTGCAAATTCATTTGGGCTCAATATATTATCACCAAGTTTAGTGTTTGGGTAATAATTTTAGTTTGCATCCAAAATGAGGGTAGAAATGGCAAAATAGAACACTTACTGTGGTTAACCCTAAATGAAACCAACTTAATTCGATTTTCCGCATTTTTTCCCATAAGGTAAGCTATTTTTCAGGACTCCTACCCTGCGCCGTCTAGATTAATGGGAGTTTGGATCCAATTTTTGCCCACTGTGCAATGGGCGAGGAGAAGAGGTCGCCCTCTATTCCCAAACTGTTAGCAACGGGGAGTTGGCATTCCCACTCTCCCCATCCAGAGTGCTTCAATCGGGTGCCCTGATGGTCCCTCTCATTCCCATGAAATAATTATATAATAGTGTATATATTTATGAAAATGAAAAGTACTCCAAGCATTTGCATCTATTATATGTCATCTTCATTCGGTTGATCCTGAAATGCAAGAAATGTTGTAAATTGTAAATGTGTAGAGTTCTGTGGGTCCACGCTTATGCACGTTTTCGTTCGTTTTCAGCGATAGCAGCAATTCACCAAATGTGTGATTCAAAGTATCCTGAAAAAAATTGTTAAATCTATTGAAGTTTCGCAGAACGAACTTTTATACATTTTAATTTTCTATTGCTATGGTCACTATTTGCTGCTTGATTTTGATTTTATTACAGCAACCCACTTCTATTTTTGTTGACCCCATAGCTATTGCTCTAGAGTTAGGAGTTCCTCATGAACCAAGGAAGATTCATTTGAAAGGGAATTAAATACAAATGGACAAAAAAACAATAACTAAAACGTAAAAGGATATTTGCCTTGTACCAAATCAAATATGGACCATAAAATAATAAACCGGTGCAGTTTGCATCCACTCCATTCCAGGATGTCTTCTGTGGAGTAGCTTGAGCATTCTCTGATGAATTTTTTTCGGAATCACCAGACGGTTGGACAAAATCATGCAGCACTTCACTACCGACAATGCATTTCGATTAGCGAAGAAAGGGCACTTGAGAGTGGCGCCACGTACCGAGTTGGATGTCACAGGTAGCGAAGTAATGGCTTCTTGGAGTGGAATCTCGACGTCATCTTTCGACTAAAATATTTACCTGCACTTAGTAATTCAGAAAAAGCACCAAAAAATGAAAAAAGTGCCACTAAATTATTAAGGCCTGTACCAACAAATAATGTGTGATCAGCATTAAAAAATTAGGAATGAGCAATAAAAGATGAGAAAGATCTTCGGATAATCTAATGTGACCGGTAAATCTATCAAATAAAGCAACAGCTATTAGTATATGTGCAATTAAATATATAGTATTTCCGCCAAATTATGTAATTTGAGCACTAAACTATTCGCATATGTCTTTCAATTTTATTGGATTTTCCCATAAAAACAGTAAAATGAGCAATGGATAAATAAATAACCATATAAATATCCATTGCTCATTTTACTGTTTTTATGGGAAAATCCAATAAAATTGAAAGACATATGCGAATAGTTTAGTGCTCAAATTACATAATTTGGCGGAAATACTGCCATATTTAATTGCACATATACTAATAGCTGTTGCTTTATTTGACAGATTTACCGGTCACAATTAGATTATCCGAAGATCTTTTCATCATTTTATTGCTCATTCCTAATTTTTTAATGCTGATCACACATTATTTGTTGGCACAGGCCTTAATAATTTAGTGGCACTTTTTTCATTTTTTATTGCTCAAATCTCTCTTTTAATTGATGATTAATTATGCTGCCTCATCTTTCAGTTCAATGGAGGCGATGATGAAATGCTCATCCGGTTCAACGCAACTGTTGATAAGGCGTCGGCATAACCAAGTTACGTAGTGGATACGTATTTGATTCCAAAATTGTAGCACACTTCAGTGGCCAATGTTGAAGGCGGTTGGCCGTGTGAACCGGAATTCCGTTCTTCTGTCCGAAGATCCGCAATAGTGGTTGATGATCCGTTTGCAGAGTAAACCTGCGTCCAAGCAGCTTGCGATGGGATTTTGTCACGGTGAACACCAACTCAAGACCTTCCTTCTCAATCTGTACATTGTTTGGGTGGTGGCGTCTTGACGATAGCTTCCACCAAGACATAGCTGGGTCAGGATGGAGATCTTTGTCATCAACGATGTGTTCAAGATACTTGATCTGCGGCTGAATAAACCGTAAGTATGAAGCCATTTGTACTACGAGTTGAGGTACTCGTGGTGTTCATTTTCGGTTTTGCTGGGAACCAAGATGTCATCCGGGGATGAATCCACTCCTTTGAGGCCGGCAAACATGCTCTTCATCAGCTGCTGGAAAGCTCCGGGAGCAGATTTTATCCCAGGTGCGAGCCGGTTGAAACGGAAGAAGCCTCGATGAGTTTTGGTTAATCCTAGAGGGTTTGAGCTGTTTAGTGGAATACCTGTAACTAGAAATTAGAAGAAGAATTAGTATCCTCCATTTAATTCCAACTACCTTTGCTTATCTTCGACAGATACGCGTATTTCGTCTACAATGTGCAGACTTCTTCAGTGTCTCGTACTAATAACTCGACTAGTACTAATTAGTCGAGTTATTAGTACGAGACACTGAAGAAGTCTGCACATTGTAGACGAAATACGCGTATCTGTCGAAGATAAGCAAAGGTAGTTGGAATTAAATGGAAGATACTAATTCTTCTTCTAATTTCTAGAGTTTTGGTTGTGAGCATCTGCTAAGCATCACTGAGGTCAATGAATGTCTTCAGGAACCGGTAGTGGAAAGTGGTTAGGCTCCAAAGCAGCATATTCAGCCCGGTAGAGTTATCGGCACACATACGTACTTTTCTTCTTGGTTTCTTTACTGTGATGATTGGAGCAGCCCACTGTAAAAAATCCACTGGCGTAATGCTACCCAGGGATTGAAGCGATCTTCTCCATGGACGTGAAAGGAACTGGTTACAGGGTGGCAACGTAGAAATGATACACTCGGAAATTGTTATAAAACTTAAACAGAATTGTATTTCTCATTCATTTCACTTTTAATAACAAGACAAAATGTTAAACTTTTATTGTGCTTAGTGAAGTTC
This sequence comes from Aedes japonicus, assembly GCA_034211315.2. NCBI lineage: Eukaryota > Metazoa > Arthropoda > Insecta > Diptera > Culicidae > Aedes > Aedes japonicus. Next base: position 1,200 of record JASCZW010018684.1, on the reverse strand, counting down.
AAACCTTTCACCTTTGTATTTAATCACGGTACGGAGACGCTTCTCAAAGTTTTTGCAAGCCGCACGCACCACCTCCTCCGGCATTTGATCCCAAATCTCAACCAAGCGTTTTTTAAATGAGTCCAAACACATGTGCTTCATATTGCCCATTTTTCCAAGCATGTAGCCCCAGATGCTGAAGTCCAGTGGGTTCAAATCAGGAGACGATGGCAGGCCATTCTGAGCAGCTGATGAAACATGGTAAATTTTGCTTACACCAATGCTGAACAACTATGGCCTTATGCGCTGGAGCTGAATCTTGCTGGAAGCAAAAACTTTCCGCACCGAAAAGTTTCTTAGCATAGGGAAGTAGGTGGTCCTTGATGACGTATTGTAAATAGTACTCTTTGTTTATTTTCACCCCCTGTCTATGAACAGCAGCGGTAATTTGCATTTTGACGATATTGCACCCCAAACCATCACCGCAGAGGCATTTTGATATCGTTCAACCCCTCGTTTGTCAGCCGGTATTTCACGAAGATTTGTTCCATATACACGATCATTTTGTTTGTTCAGGGACATTTCCAGAGTAAACAATTTTTCATCTGAAAAATTATGTTATGACCAGCGTGCGTCTTAAGCAACGCACGTGATCTGGCAACTCTGTCTTCAATATTCTTGCGTGTCAATCCGTGAATCCTCTGTTTTTTGAAAGCTCCATATCCAAGGTCACCTTTCAATATATTTTGCATTGATGTGTGACTCATTTTCATTTCACGCGCCATTTTTTCTCGCCGACCGAGCCGGATTCCTTCGAATTCGCTCATTAACTGCCTTGATCGCTGAGGGCGTCCGTACACTGCGTTTTTTACCGGGTTTCTTCTTAGGACAACAGTACCAGTATCTTTGAAACGTTTTATGGTCCTGTACACAAATAATCTGCTCAACTTCAAATGCGACAGCTTCCTTCTGATCTCCAAATTAGTCAATCCGTCAAGATGCAAGATCCGAATTTGTTCTCTACATGAATCCATTTCTATTTTCGTCAACTTAAGAGCACTAATTCAGTTTGTTGTTTACGAATGAACTGACAACAAGTCACTGTTTCAAATCGTACACAAGGGGTCTACCGATAATGGTATACATTGTAGCGAGGAGATCACAAATGAGTGTATCACTTTCATGTTGCCACCCTGTACATGGGCTTGAAAATGGATCTGG
>JASCZW010018683.1:0-15012 GCA_034211315.2 Aedes japonicus | reverse complement strand
CACGCAGGGCTTGTTTGTGTTTGTTTATTCGAAGGAAGGAAAAAATGCTATCCCATGGCAACTATCTGACCAGCAAGGGGAATGTGGGGCAAATGCACTGGTTTAAGCCTTATACATGACTTGAGTAACACACGAAGATATCTCAGAAATATGGCATGCAATATGAATTGGTTTGTAAAGCGTCATTAAAGGAATGAATTAACCTCGGATTTTTGGACCGATATTTCAGCTTGGACCAGTTTAGGCCCGGTATCAGTAGAAAAATGGATGTACGTACATCCAAAACAATTTACATAAGTTATTTTAACTTATTATCATATAAGCATAAGCAAATATAAGCAAACTAGGTATTTTGGTTATTCATTTTACAAAACAAATGGATAAACAACAACATAAGTTGCCTCGAAAATGAAAAGTGTACTTTAAACGTCGTTTCCCTTAGATAGAAAGTAAGAAATCTAAGAGTGCAGTGCAGCATAGCCCGCCAGTATCACCCCTGATGTTAGTGCCTTTATATAAACATTCTACGACGTGGCAGCGAAATAAATGTGAAGAATATGTGATACTTTCCCTACTGGTTTAGTTCTTGGTCTCACATGCAGTTCTACAGAGATGAAAATTGTATGAATTTCAAAATCCAACTATTTAACTTATTTGTATACAGCAATTCCATAGAAACAAGATATACGATCTCTCAGAATTTCATAACAATGTTCTTTATCGAAAAATATCCGACCCATATGTTTTTATTTCGTTAGTGGGGTGGCCGTTTCTTCGTTGTGGTGGTCCATAAAGTTGACTTGTTTTTGCAAAAAAGACATGATTTTTATTTTTTCAATAACTGGGCCAATTCTATCAATTAAAACCGTAAATGCAAGGTAATTAAACATTCTTTAAACGAAAAATAGAAAAATATCTCCTTTGCTTCAACATTGATCAAGAAAACATGGATTCTTTTAGTTTTTTTTTTAGATTTTCATGGTTTCGGGAGCAAACTTTCGGTTTTATATTTTTTTCTTGGAAGGTTGGACATTTTTGCATAACATATAAAAAAATTGAGATGTGTGTATTTTAGTTTTCGAAATATTTTTTAAATGCTATGTTTTTAGGTTTTGCCTATTATCCTTCTACGTGTCGTCATTACTTAAAGGAACTTGCCAACCATGCGTCTCCATCAATCAAAAGTTATTTTTATAAGTTCAGTTAGCTGTTTTACATCATATAATAAAAGTCAACATAATGCATTTATTTCCAAATTTGTTATTATTATATGACACAATGACTACATAAATTATTGCTTACGATTATGGTTGGATGGATAGTAGATTGCCCAATGAAATCCTTGAACTGCATCTTGTACAACGAAAGAAAAAAAACAGAAAAATCACAAATAATTATAAAATTATACAAGAGTAGGTTTTAAATTGTGTTTTAGGAATTTTAAATAACTGCCTTGCGGTTGAGCAATAATGTTATGCAGTGATTAATCATAAATTTTCTCTTAGAATGTATCGAAAAATTCTTGTAATTCCATTTCGACCAGATCAGTATAGCAACGATATGTTTGACGCCACTGCTTGAAATGCAGTTATTCAACACGGGCTCTTTAGTCCCGAGACCACAAAAATCTTAAGAACCTAAAGAATCCATGTTTTCATAATCATGCATGTTTAATTACCTTTCATTTGCGATTTTAATTTATCAAATCGGCCAAATTGTTCAAAAGTTATGGTTGTTTGAAAAAAAAGTAAATTTCTTGGACCACCCTAACGCAGAAACGACCACCCCACTAACAAAATAAAAATATACGGGTCGAATATTATTCGATAGAGAACAAAACTATCAATTATTATGAAATTCTGAAAGATATACGATTTTTTTCTCTGGAATTGCTGTATATATAAATGAACTTCTGTCTGTCTGACTGTCTGTCTGACCTTAATTGACTCGGAAACTACAGAACCGTTCGGCGTGAAAATTTGTATGCAGAGGTTTTTGGGGGCGGAGAACGTTCTTATGATGGTTCGATACTCCTCTTTTCTCGGGAAGCAGAGGCTACTAATGAAACACATATTTCTGCATAACTCAAGAACTAATCAAGAAAATTGAACCAAATTCGGCAAATGGGGGTCTGTGAAGGCGAGAAATGTTTCTATGGTTGTTTGAGGGCCCTCTCCTCTCTGAAAGGGAAGGCTCTAATACAAATGAAATACAAATTTCAACCAAACATGAGAATTATCAAGGCAACTAAAACTAAAAATGTGTATTCCTCGGGTAAGAAACATATTCTGATAAAAAGTTGAACCCCTTCTTAGTCAAGAAAGGAGAATGCTTGAGCTACTCTCAGTGATACATTATGCACAAGAAGTTAATCTAAGGTTATGCAAATGACTATGGTAGAAACGACCGTTCCGAGGGTGAAATGAAAAACACAAACAAAAATAAAAACATAAACAAAATAATAAAATAAAACTCTATAATTGAATTTAACAAAACTTATGCCGACAAAAAAACAATAAACGCGCCAGTGCTATTAAATTTTTATTTATTCAGCTGCAAGCGTAGCAACGCCCGCAACAGGTTCAGCTAGTATTACTATAAAGATTAATGTCAACTTTTCAGGACAGATTACCCGAGCAAAGGTTTATACCAAATTGATAAAAAGTTCTATTACCAGGTTATCATTTTTTGATCACTGAATATGTTATCATTCAGGTTGAATAAACAGCCAAAATAACAGAATGAATAACAAAAAAATACTTGTTGAATATCATAATTATAACTTATTATGTTATCACTGCGAACAACTTGATAACAAATCCTGTATCCTAAGCAAATTTATTGAAATAGTATCAAATTATGTTATCAATTTGAAATAAAATTCTCATGCTAATAACTAAAAAAATATTTTGATTAAAAGCAAAATTTCTTGTTCAAATATGCTGGAAATACTTATAGTTTTACAATTCAACTTACAACGTTCATAAAAAATAGTATGTTCAAAATGATAACATATGATAACAAAATTTGCCAATAGTGATAACTAAATTTGTTATGCGATAACAGCGGAAATCAAAACGATAACTGGGATAACAGAACTTGTTACTTATATGATATCAGCTTGTTATTTTCCTTTGCTAGGGTAACTACACATTAAAATTCTAACTTACAACTACGAGATAACGGGTTGTTGTATTCTACAAACTTGTAAGCAGGTTATTTAAAGAAAAGTTGCTGAAGACACTAAGTTTCTAGAGCCCAACGTTAAAGAGTTATAAATGGTTTTCTTTCAGAACTACCTTAAAACTGTTTTTTTGAGATAATTAGTAGTTTATTCAAATTTAACGATTTCAATATATTTTAAGAAATTGTAGAAATTATTATATTACACAGTTTTGCTGAACACACCAATGCTCTCTGATGACCACATTTTGATTTAAGGTGATTGAAGTGTCTGTGTGACGTCATAATCACCCGCCTTAAAAAGGTCGGACGGGTCCTGGCGGGGTCTAAAACAGATTGTATTTGAAAGAATATCTTATGAACAAGTATTCCTGAAGTTTTCAGCGTAGGGTACGGAAGGGTATCTATTAAAAAGCACTTTGAAATAGCATAGGTTACAAGCCAATTAATATTTCGCATTTGACGTAATGTTCATTCAACAAACTAAAAAAATACATGCAATGTCCAGGTGGGGTCTCAACTTAATTGTATTTGGAAGAGTATCTTGTGAACTAGTAATCTTAAAATTATCAGCATTGCGTACCAAAGGGTACCTAGTAAACCCTTATTTTGAAATGGTATGAAAACTGGGCAGGTCCTGGCGCGGTCTCAATCCTATTATATTTGAAGTGTCTTCAGCAACTTTTCTTAAAATTACCTGCCCTACAACTTTGTAGAAGACAATAGCCCGTTATCTCGTAGCTGGGCAAAGTTCGAATTTGAAAGTGTAGTTATGCCTTTATTAAAAGTAAGGCGTGTTTTTCCAAAAGAGGCGGAATAATACTTTGAGCAACTTTTCTTAAGACATCTAGTCGATAAAATGATGACAAAAGGGTGAAAATGTTTTTGACAGTCTTATTTCAGAATTGTGCCACTGTGCGCCGTCCGGTAGTCTTGCAAAACATTTTTTTTTTTGGAATATGTTTTCCTCACATATAAACCTCAAGGTATGTTGAGCCCTTTTTGAGATATATCCTTAAAATTAGATGTATGGATGGCAGGGTTGCCAAACATGTTATTTTTTCTTTTAGAACATAAATCTGCATATGATGGCAACCTACAATTTGCTTTGCGAAATCAGTGTTACAATGACCAAATCCAACATGAAACAATAGGGTGACGGGATGTAATGTTGGCCTAGCTCCTTCATTCGGCCTATGCATCAAAAATGTCATTATTCCAGTGATAACCGGCAAATTCACGTTGGCATCGTGATGATCGATTTATTTTGAAACAGTTGAGACATTAATCATGAATTTATAGTTATATACTTTCCAGCGAACATGGTTTCATTGGCTACGACGAACAAATTATCTCCATGATCTTTAAATGACCTAAATTATGCAAAATTGAAGCGATATGCTTAGTTATACATTCTAAATGCAGAGCACATAGTTACACGTTATAAATTAACCATTCCCATAGAAACATGAAAAGTGATTTCACAATAAAATCGTAGATCCAATTTTAGGGACACATTTTGTTCTATGCTCCCAACTATGGCCTAATGTAGTTATTAGATACTTAAATGATTATATTGATAAAGTTTTCAATAGAAATGTGTGAGTTTGTGGTTGTAAATTTTTCAGAGGGCTTATCCGAACCAAAAGTTTGTAACAAAATCTGAATAGAAGGAGTTTAAATGTTTTGAAATGGAATGGCTGATTGATCATACGTGAAAATCATTTAAGTGTGATAAAGTAGTTTTATAAAAAAATATTTTGTGAAATTTGATGCTGAGTATAGCGATTATAACTTCAAATGAAATGACTAAAAAGATGATATAAATAAACTGCACAACGATTCTTTTGAACAAGAATCCTTAATGACGAGACGAAGTTGCATCCACGAATAGACCCAATAAGGTGCTTCTAGACCGACATTACATCCATACTTGTCGAGAGTTTGCGACTTCATAAAATTAATTTTAATTTTTTTTAAATAAATTTTTAAGGTTCAGAACACCAAACCTCTAATTAAGCATGTCTTTGCAAGGGTATTAATAGTTGAATATCGTTTCTAGCTTAATAACTTTATGAGTTATAATTAAAATTGTAATCGACCGCTGCATATTAGACTGATTCAAGGGACATATACCCTACTTTAATTCTATTCGATAATGAAAAACACACCAAAGTTTTATTTACAATGTAAACTTGACACTATTAGTATAGTCCTTTATAAAATAAAACTAAACTTCATTTATAACAAGGAATAAAGACATACTGTGTCTAATCTACTTATGATTGATAACAATAAATAAATACATAAATAAATTTGATTTGTGCAGTCAGCCTGTAATGTGTTTTTTTAAGTGATACAACTATCAATAATTGAGCGATATCTTGTAATACTTCTTGACTTCCCAACTTTTTTTGTGCTACCAATTTCAATGAACGAAGATGTTTAAAGCAATACCAAAAACAGCTTAAGAGATCGAGATCGAAGCGGAAGATTCAACATCAGTAATGCATTCTAAATGCCAACCGTTCATCATAACCATCATATTATTGAGGCCTGGAAGTAGAGGAAATTGCTTTAAGTTGAACTGTGAGTCATTAAACATTTTCAGCTAATCAATAACCGGATTGTCTAGAGGAGAAAAAGATGTTCTGAAACGTCAAACTGTCTGGAGTGGAAAGCCATTTGCATATGAATCTGTTGGCATGTTAAACTCGATTCACGCGCTCATACAATCTTGTAGACCCACTGAAACAAGCCAGAAAAACATAAACAAGCTACTTCTTTTCCGACGCGCCTTAACTCCTTACTTCCTCCCTATCCACACCGGAGAACAATGCAATGTCGGCGGGTGGTTTGTAGAATGTAGCTCACTTCTGGAATACGATTTTCCTCATTTCACCCCGTTCTCGGCTTCTCTGTTGGGTGCAACAGGTTACCAGTGGTAAATCCGGCCACAAACGCCGGTGGTTGAAACAAAAGATGCAGCACAAGTCTTTTACTGAAAGCGCGCGTTCCTTACGATACTTGTAAACAAACAATTGAAACTCCTTCGACGTTGCTAGGTGTAAACGGGTGCAAGGCTCACTTGGATTGTTATTGCTCGCACGAGCACGATCGAAGAAACTCATCAACGAAACGTGAGTAGTACTCGTCCGGACACTTGTTATCCGCGCTTGCCAGCCACTGTAGAAAGGGTTTAGGTGTAGAAGGGAGGAAGCGCGCGTCGATATAAATAATAATTGCGATAATTAATTAATTTCTCCCTCGAAGCTACTTATCGAAAGAGAAACCCGACTGAGCGAACAAACAGGGAAAGGGTTGCTGCTTGGTGAGCCGAACAACTTGGGTGAGTGAAGAATTCCTAACAAGATCATTCCGGAGGTCTAATTAGGGTTCCCGTGGTGTGTCTTTATATGAATGCTCTTCGTGCGCAGGTGTTCAAACGATTGCCTTGGTTGAAGCTGAAGGAAAAGTTGTTGTAAAAGAAGCCATCCCGCCAGAGTTTACAGAAGGAGGAACTAATGACGATCGCACGCTATCGACCCATACGGTTCAAATGAACCATCTTCGTTGGCCATGCTGGATAGAGACTGGTCGATGCCAGAAACGCTACACTGAACCTAATTGCGGGTAGATACATTTCATATTTGCACTTCCTGCTTTTCGCGTCCGTGGAATTCTTCAGACGCCGTGGTCGGCGTCCAGGTCCAGACGGTTGGAAAAGGTTATTCCCTACAAGTATCCAAGCATGCCATTAGCACAATTCAGTGAGTGGATAGGACTTGTATGTCCGACTGATGGATAGTTTATCGCTTTTTAAATGATGTGTTACGACCAGTAGGCTAGGAAAAGAAGGCACGCAAAAATATCATCGTGTCACTCGTAACGTCTGACGAAATGCGAATAAATTTGACTGTTTCTAGTGGTCAAATAAAATACATTTTCCGTGCTTAATAGGTGCATGAAAAAACACACAACGAAATAGTGCCCGAGTGCACTAATGATTCCAAATGATGCCATATTCTTTCTTCCGCTTAAAAGACTTAACACTCGAAGAGAAGGAATGCGACTTAATGGTGTGCTAATTTGTTCAGGAATATTATCGAGTCTGCCGCTTCTCTACGTTGGCTGTATCGCACATCTCGGTACTTTCGGAGGGCATTTTACTGAGAAGAGCAAAAGAAAACCCATCATAACCTGGGGAGAAAGTCAATAATGCGTAACAAGTTATAGTAGGGCTTGGCTGGGGAGACACTGGAATATGTATACATAACAAAGCTCGTAAATAATTAAACTTAGTGTGCAAAGGTTATATATAGTTTTAATTCTGAACAATTTTCATAAAAAGCGTAAAACATTCATTAATCATTTTTTTCAGGGTTATGAAACATTGTATCAGCAATGCTTCTAGTTTAGAGCAGTGCTGCAAAATTTGAAGAACATTATCCGAGAATTCAGTTTGCTTCCTCGAAATTAAATGTTATCAACTAACTCGATAAATTGACTAAGATTTCGAGGAATTTTCGGAGAATTCCTCCATTAACAACGTCAAAAATAATCTCTAGCGCAGGAATTCATTTGATGACAATGGCAAATATCAGCACTCGGTTTGTTTTGTCCACAGTGGTAAATAAACAGGAAGATGAAAAGCCTGCTGTGTGGTCAGCTTGGCAAAGGTTTTTGCCGGACGTGACATCTGCCTAATCTTGCAGATTGTAGGAGGTCACAATCTTGACTGCAGCTGGAAACGATGATAAACCGCCGGCCAAAAAACGCCACCATTTTCATCTTTATTGCGGTTTTAAATCGACACCGAAATTAACATGTATACGATCTGTCAAAACTAACAGCTGCTGGCGTGATAATCGAGCGCGGCCTTGAACCGTTATATAAAATTTTGTAGATTACCAAAAATGGTAAATTATACCACATTTCTTCGAGCAGGTTCAAACGAACGACCACCGAGAAGAAGAAATATAAGGAGTTCGGAACCGATTATCAATTCATTCATTTGCATTTGACGGTAGAGCGTAGAGTGGCTGGTTTTGAGCCAAACGAACTGCCTGATTGCTTTGGCAATGGCGATTGGAACCAGCTAGGCATTGATTGCCACAAGGCAGTTTGGTTGAAATTTGCTCATCTCTTTTACCAGAGCCGCTCTTGTGAGTGGAAAGCTGCCTGCTTATTTTATGAATGAAATCGAAACCGACTTTTTTCAATCCAAGCGTGCCCTGGGTTTGTGTGCGCTGTTTTTTGAAGTTGCTTGAACTAGATGACCATCATTGGTAATCTTTGTTATCTGAAAGAAAAAAACTGGTTCCTGTGATATTTTAAGGTCGTTTTGTTTTCAATCAAATCTTTAAGAAATTGAAACTTCTTCGAAGGAGAACAGGGAAAAGGGCACTTCAAAGTTGTGGTGATTTTTTTTAAATGCTTTATGCAAACGCAAAGGACAGTAAAACAGGAAGAGAAAAATGTCGCCATTTTTTGCCGAGAGTTTCAAATACGATAGAAATTTCGTGTGACTGTATTTGATAGCTTGATTAAAAATTCACTTATTTAATAGATAGATATTTTTGGATAGCTTTATCATGTGACCTTCTTTTGAAATATCATGTGGACTTTTTATAGAATTTGTGTGGAAATTTTCACAGCGGTACACTTTTTCAACATTTTCTATTACCTACATCAAATTTGCTGGACATTTTCAAATAAATAAAGTTTGACGCGGAGCTCCAGATGGACATATTCTATATCGTCCTGCCATTTAAGGCCAGTTTGAGATGTTTGTATGTCTATTCTTTAGATCTTAGTGTAGATTACTTCTATACATTTCTGGGAACTACATCCAAATTTTCTAATATGATTTTCTCAGTTTAGGCTGTATTATTCTTGATAAACTCCCTGCTTAACGTCTGGTGGATTTCTTTCAGATCTCTCTACAAAAACAATATGTAAAAGTCCTCACATCTTGAAAGTTTCTCAACCAAATCCGGTGCAATTTACTTTCATTTTTTTCGGTAAAGAATTCCCTTTAAATCTTCTTGTGAAATATCTAAAGAGCTCATGTTCACCAGAAAATTTCCTGTAATATTACCTGAATTTTCATATGACAGCATTCTATTGACCAGTTGCAAAAGGACTGTCAGTGCTACGCTACATCAACGTTGCCAGAAACAAATGGACAGCTTGTAATGCTCACTTGAAGATGCGATGGGTGATCATTGTCCTGATATTCCCACATGTAATACGAAGTCTTGTCTTCTTTAACTAAACTTGGTGGAATTAAATAAACGAGTTGAAACTCATCGGGAATGATCTCTCATATGCATCCGTCGAACCGTTCTGAACAACCAATTACTAATGCTTTCTCTCCTTAATCTTGTTGTCTTTCCTGTTCCATAACAGCGAGGAATACCGTATGGCACATGGATGGTGGGACTGGATCTTCATCACTCTTCAAAAGCAAAAATAACGTAAAAACCACCCGGAGATCTGAAGGAGGAGTCTGAATGTGGACCGAGTGGATTCCGCAAAGAATCCAAAAACGCGGAATTGGACAAGTAATTGTTATCCCTTCTATTCAGACATCCTTTTATTTTGACCTCAAACTTTCCTATTACAATGCTATCTTCCGTTCTCACAGTTACAATAAATAAAGAACGGTATATAGTTCTAACCACCTTTACAGTAAAATGATCTAATTCACGGTAAGCAATCGAATGACCACGCAAAAATGTACTAAATATTCATTACATAATATAATATACGAAGAAAAGGAGGGACCATCAGGGCACCCAAGTTAAACGATTAGGATAAGAAGCATGGGACTACCACGTTTTTACTGCAACATTTCGCGGAACGACGACGGGCTCTTGGATCCCAAATATTGGGTTTATTCTGCCAATCGACAGCTCGATTCTAGTGCTGTAAGTGTGAACTTGCTTTTGAAAGTGGATTGTTTTTATTATATATTCGCGGGTTTCACGTAAGTGCCTCTACTTACGTACCCGCTCAAAAGTTTTCGGTCCTTAATACAAGAGCTTGATGATCACAAACAAACCATAGAAATCGTTTTTCAGATTATTTCAGTGCTATGGCCAGCTACAATACTACAATCGATGGTAGAATTGTAGTACATCATCACATACGATAAAGCTTCTTCTTTTCCAATAGTATCTGCTGATTTCGTTAAGCATGTTTTACATACTCCTTGAAGATAAAAACTATTTTTTTTTCTGCAGAAAATACAAGGAACTAGCTCCACACTGCGCATGTGGTAAGCGCAATTCCATTTCAATCTACTGAGTTAGTTACCAATTTCAGTTATTTTCTGAGATGAAAAATTTAAAAAGACTCTTCCTTTGTATAGGATGTGAAGTTGTTGTGAAGCTACCATAAATTAATGGGTGATTTTAAATGTAAAAGGCGTCCTTTTGGGGTGAGGAATCAGTCAAATACTGAACATGACGTTGATAAAGGAATACTGAAAAAAAAACCTTTACCCAGGTATCCCTAAGGATTCCATACTAAGCCCTTTTTATCAACTTACCCGAAAATTCCTGTTTGTTGAGAGTATTTCCCGGAATATTCCTTAGACTTTTCTGAAAAATTTGGATGTGATTTCTCAAAACACCGGACAAGCACTTCAAAGTCAACTTCTTGTTATTCTGACAACCTCCAAAAATGTTGCCATAATTTATTTCTTCAAATTTTCTCACTTTCGTCTTTCGTTGAATTGCTTCAACTTTTTTTTAGCAACTATCAGTGATTTTGAAAATAATGTGCATATCTTCTTTTCCCCAAAACATTAGACACCGTCTTCCAAATCTTAAGGACTTCCACCATACCTACCACATCTTCAAGTGTACTTCCACCAGCTCTACGAGTGAATTTTATCTACACATGCCGGGAACTTCATCCAAACCCGTATTAAAGCTTTCTCTAGATCAAATTTTATGTAGAGATTTATTTGCATATTTGATTTACCTGTAAACTGTTGGGTATCGTCAAGAACATTAAGTTGACTTTCCCCGAAACATCGGAGAAAACTAGGAAAATGTAAATTAACGCTCCACCATTCGATACTGAAGTTTGTAAGTCACAGGCAAAATAAGCTTATCTGTCAAAGGATCAGCTTTCTTTGAAGGAGTTTGAAGGAATTTTCTCGTGTTTGCTAGTAATAGTTTGAAAAAACGTTTCAGTTTTTTTTATATTTTATATTACTAATACGGTCGTAAAACCGTTTTTTTTTTTCAAAATGGCCTCATGAATACATGCATACTTACTTCAAAAGTTTCTTCAAATCAAAGGATTTTAATGATCTACGGTTTGACTACATCCAGATTTACAGGTGAATGTTCTGTAGATCTTCTTGTTTGCTTTCTTGGGATACTCCAGTGATTCGCTTCATAAGGATGTTCATAAATCTGTTAGTGAGGCATTGGGGCACTTTTTCTGTAACTTTTGATCTACTTCTCCAAGAACTTTTCAGGACCTCATTCAAATGTTTCGGTGAGCTTCATACTTATCTTGCAGTGTTCGTTAAAATCCTCCAACTTTACCAGAGAAGTTCCTCCACATCTGTTTCTCTATTCATTCAATTAATTAATAGCAATTCATCTGCAATAACTTATCTGGACGTTTTCTCATCATTTTCAGAATGCTCAGTATGCTGTATGCTTCAGTATGCTTTTTTGAACATTCGAAGACCGTATTCCACATTTTCTAACTAAATTTTTACCAATATTTCGTCCAAGTTTTCCCTGCAACCTTTTTCAAAACTTCTTCAAGACAACTTCAAGACAACAATTATACCAGATCGTAAACAGACCTGTAAACTTTTCCAGGATCATAATTTGAATTGTCTTTTTCAACGTACAGCAGACGTTTTTTATATCTCCTATGCGCTGAGCTGGCCGGCTTGACGTGCCGCAATGGCTCAGTAGGATTTTTTTTGTCAAGAGACCCGAAGCTAAGAGTCATTTCCATTGTGGTAATATCACATCAATTAGTTTTTCCACTGTATTTATCCACTATTTTTTAGAATTACCGTAGTAATATATTGGATTCAAATGGTACATTTCATTAAGGAAAATCACTGTAGTACCTATGAGATTCACTACAAATGATTATTGCGGTGCAAAAACACGGAAAAAAGTACATTAAAATTTTAGATATACTATTATTTATACGGTATATAATTTCAGATCATCCATGGAATCTCCAGGTACTGTAAAATAATTTCAAATGTTTGTTTTTCTCATGGCTATAATCATTCAGTTTCATAATAGATACAGAAGTCCATCTACATTTGCAGCAAGACCCCAATCTGCAGACATGTAATTAGCAATAGAATTGTCCAGTAACAAACAAGAACTATCGGAAAATTTGAATTTCCCTTTTGTTTTTTGGGTAGATTAATTAAGTTTCAGTTTGAAACTTATAGGAAATTTATTTCGCCTTATTGTGAGCTGAAATTTTGTTTTATAAAATAAAAATGTTTTTAAGCTCAACAGTCTATAACAGACTTTGAACATTTTTGAACGTTTCAGAGTTACAAACATCTTACACCGCATGAGTTGAAGAAGCAAATAGCTGCGTTTTATTACCATATGTATATTATTTAGTATTTCAGAATTTGAACTGTTCTATAAATGTAGATGTATTTTCGTTTTACTTATTTAAATATTCTTATATTTAATATTTCATATAAATTCATACGCATTATTAAATGGATACATACATGTTTGTACAAACATGGTTTTGTGTTTAAGTTGAAGGAGCCATCATCATTTTATAGTAATCGTCTGGTGCTCGGGGCGGGTTTTTTTTGTAATAATCATATTAATGATATTTTATCTTACAATGAATCTGATTACAGGTGGTATAGATACATCATTAGATTATATCATATGGTATTTCTCTTTAAATTTAGATCATTGGACCACACCAAAATATACTAAATATTTATTACATATCATAAAACCGCGGGAAAGGGAGCGATCATCAGGGCACCCAAATGAAACAAATTGGATAGGGAACATGGGACTGCCTCCTCCCTATTGTTATCATTTCTCGGAACGGGGGCGAGCCCATCTATTGGGTTCATTCTGTTAATCAAGGGCTCGATTCTAGTGCTGCGAGTGTGAGCTTGTTTTTGGAAGAAGATTCTCTTCCCTAAATTCGCGAGTTTCGCGTAAGTGACTCTGCTTACGGGCCTGTTCAAATGTTGTTCGCCCATCACACAGGAGCTTGATGATCACAAACAACCACAGAACCCTGATCAAATCGTTTTTTAGATTATCCCACTGCTATCGAAAGTTACCTTGCTACAATAGATGGTAGTATTATCACTGACACGGCACACAGCGAACTTTTTATATGTCTTCCCGAAAATATAAAGAAAGTTACACTGATACTATTGCATTCAACTTAAGGTGATTTCCTTCATTTTTTAAATCGTTTCTCTATCTGAAATATCCCTAGGACGTCTTGTGGGTCGGATATTGTGGAGAGAACATGTCCTAGAGAAAACTCAAACGAATGACTTCTTCAAGAATTTAATTTTGGTGAAAATCCACAGGATTAGCTGAAAAAATGGCAACGAAAAAAGGAAAGAAACGAAACAACTGACAGATCCAGAAAACATATGTTGTTTATTCTTACTTTTTCAGATGATTCAAAAGATTTCCTACAGCATATGTAATTGACTTCTAGTGAATTTTTTTCTTTTAAAATTCTGTCAGAGCTTTCATTCATGAAAAGTATACAGGGTAAGTGATAATTCCTATCAGTGTTTTTCAACAATTTGAATTTTCATTCGTTGGAGACTCATGGTTTGGTTTTTTTTGTTGTTGTATTTTTATCGCTGTCTGTTTTTCGAAAATAGGAAAAAATGGCCTCACCCGAAAAGCAACGTCGCGAATTGATTTTGCCCAAGCACCTGGAAAATCCTCAACTCTCTCATTGGGACATTAGAAAGCAACTAGGAATCGTGAAGTTAACGGTGATTTTGTTAGTGCTTTTCTAGTTCACCTTGCACTCCCTCGTTTTGCTGTTGTAAAATTGACAACATTGCCCAAGCTATACCAACCAGCGGCCCCATGTTTTAGCTGGCAGTCATGGAGGCTTTAGATAGAGCGAGTAATGGCGCTATATAAGGCTTATTATGAGGCTAGGGCTAAAGGTAAAGCTTGAGTCCCTACCGTTGAAGGGAAATGGAGCATCATTTATCCTTTTTAGACTAGATGCTCCCAACGACGAATGCTAATGCTAATGCTATTATGACTTGTGGAGACTTGAGGTAGAAATTTCCAAAAAATAAACCTTCCTTGCAGGAGGTCAACTTATCATTTAAAGTCCCGTTGGACTTACTACTAGTAAAAGCAATAAAACATCCCGTTAAATAACCACAAATCTTCTTGTGAAATCCCTTGATAACTATTTTAATTCTTTCATCAAAATTTTGCCAGATCTTCTACCGAACTTTTTCAAGATCACCTTTCTCTATACTTCGTCCAAATGTTTGTAGGGATTTCCTCTAAATGTTTTTGTCTTCTTCTAGATCTTTATGTATATATCCAAGTACGATAATCCGGTTTCTTATTTCTATATCTTCAAGAACTTTTCAACGATCTCTGTTTTTTGTTTTCTTTATATTTTTTCTATATTTTGATAAGCATTGATGATTCAGGATCAACATTTTCCAAGTGTCCCCAATTTTGGTTTTACATACTGTTGTAGAAGCTTTATGAATTTTGTGTTGGTTCAAAAGCATTTGCGTCACAATTAGCTATTTAAGCATGAAATCTTGTTTACAAAAAC
>JASCZW010018682.1:0-14997 GCA_034211315.2 Aedes japonicus | reverse complement strand
CAGTTAAATTGCATCACTTTAAACTTGATGATGATGATGATGATGGTCCCGCCACTTACCCCTACAAAGGTTTGAGCTAGACGATTTATCTATTAGATAATTTATTTAAAAACAATTCAACCAGTTATGCAAAACCAAAAACGAACTGATTGTATCTACAGATATAAACTTCTTCAAAACTGTTCATTTTGCTTTACAGCGATATAATTGTGAAAAGCTATTGATGTCAACCACAAATGTTCGCAAATAAACCCAGCGATCAGAAAATTCTATTACAATTCAAATCACAGAATTCTGTATAAGGACATTATCAAAATACAAGCCAATATCCGATCTTGCCCGCTACAGAGTGAGGTTTCAACACGAATGGAACCGCCACCTTAGTTTTGGGCTGACCAAGGATATCCCAAACAGGGAAATCGAGAAAATTTCCAAACCGAAAAAATCCTGGACCGGCCCTAGTCAAACTTTTACTATCAACCACAACAGAACTGACAAAGAATTCCCCGACAATCAGCCAGACAACCCACTACTATTTCATGGCATCTTCTCAAGCATCAAAGGCCAATATTTTTTGTAAATTCAAAAGAAGTCCTTTATACCTGTATACCGCGCGCAAGGCTCAAACTTTTGAAGACTACACAAAAAATGAAGACTACTTTAAATTACAATAATAAATAAAAACTTTAAATCCATCATCATCATCGAGGCGAAAAATAAAGTTTGTTTGTGCCCCATGACAAATATAAATCATTTAACAATAAACCATACAAACATATCCGTTGTAATAACATCGTCAAAACACAAAATTAGTCAAGAGTAAAAAGTTAACAGAGTAGCTGTTCAAAAGGCAGCTTTGATGTGTGAAATACATTGTCTCTTAAAATCTGTTAGTGTTGCTGCACGTTTGATGTGTATAGGCATCGAATTGAAAACATTTATACCTTTAAAAAACAACGAATTTTGTGAAGCTCCGTACAAAAAATATGGTGTTCTAACATCATCCAAGTTTCTAGTGTTATATCTATGAATGTCACTTCCTCTTTCAATTTGATTACACAAATATCGAGGCAGTAAACCGTTTATTACTTTAAAAATGAACACCATTGTCAAATACACAACTCTCTGCTTCACGGATAGCCACTGTAGGGCATCTAACAAAAAAGAGGAGGAAGTGAACCTGTTACATCTTAAGATCAACCGCATTATCTTATTTTGCAAACGCTGTAATCTCGATAGTTGTGTTTGATTAGCTAAAAACAAAATGGAAGGGCAAAATTCAATGTGAGGAGAGATGATAGATTTGTACAATTGTATTTTACTAGCAATAGTTAAATCGTTTTTCAATCGGCAGAGAATACCGTACTTCTTGGCTATTTTCTTGATGACATCGTCAATGTGAGAGTCAAATTTTAATCTATCATCAATAATCACGCCAAGATATTTAATCTCACGAACGCGATCAATTGTCACATCATCAATTTTAACAGAGACGTCTTCGTTAACTCGATTCCGCGAAATTACCATGAATTTAGTTTTACTTATGTTTAATTTCAACTGTTTGTACTTCAACCATCTACTTAGAGAACTTAAATCTGCATTCAAATGTGAAACGGCCTCATCGAGGCTTTTAGCTGCAATGAACAACACGGTATCATCAGCAAAAAGATTAATATCACAAAACCGCAACACTCGTCGCATGTCATTAATATATAGAATGAATAAAATGGGCCCTAATACACTCCCTTGTGGTACGCCAAGGCTGTTCTCCAATTATTACTATTTAAATACGTTAACAGCTGGCCTTTTACAACAAGTTCCAAAATTTTCTCTAAAGTGTGCAACATGTTAATAGGACGAAACTCTTCGGCTTTCATCGTTCCAGCGACTTTTTGAATGGGAATAACTAAAGATTATTTCCAAACTTGTGGCACGTTACACAGTTTGCAGCGATTCATTGATTAGGTTCAGCAGGTTGTTTCCGATGACATTAAAGCAATCTTGTACTATTCTTGCAGTTACGTTATCCACTCCAGCCGTTTTGTTCAAAGAAAAGCAAATAGATTTAAGATCCTCTAACGTTATTGGGTGAAAACTTACAAAACTACAGTTGACATTAATCGGTTGTTTTATTTGGTCTGGCTCATCTACTAGGTCAATGGAATGAATGATTGAGGAAATACTATCGACGAAATATTCATTAAATCTACATGCAATGGTGTCGTCTGACTGTTCTAATGTGCCATTGAAGGTTATGGATCGCGGTTTGCAATTACTAGGTTTTAACAAAGATTTCAAAAATTTTCCATAACTCTTTGCTGTTGTTTTGATGCAAATCAATTTTCCTCTGAATATATTCACAACGAGTTTGTTTAAACTGCAAATATTTGTTACGCGCGACTTTGTACCTATTCAAAAAGATATTTCTATTAGTTCTACGCCATTTTTTGTACAGCTTGTCTCTTTTACGTTTGAGACGCAAAAGATCCAAATTGTACCAGCTGTTCGAGTTCTTTACAAAAACAAATTTATTTTCGACTAGTTTATTGGTACATGTTTTTAAAACGTTCGTTAAAACAGCTGATTTCTGATCTAGAGAACCGGTATTTGTTTGTAAATCCACACTTCTTTCGACAAGTCTTGAAATAGCTTGTTTCGAATACTTTTCCAACATTTCAATTTCACATAATCACTGTCACCATTAATATTATCTTCAACGTTAATAATAATGGTTTCATGATCAGTTACTTTCAAGTCAGAGTTTATAGCAACACTAACAGAATCAAAATTACAGTACACATGGTCAATCAAAGTTTTACTGTGTCTGGAAATACGCGTATATTCATTAACCAATTGTTTTAAATTAAAGAAATCTGCTAATCGTTTCAAATGCTTCGAATTATTAATGTCACAATAATTTATATTAAAATCACCAGCAAGCACGTTTAGTTTACTAGAATCTACGAAAATCTCATACAGTTTTCCAAAATTTCAATAAAACGCTGATCACTAGAACTGGGAGAATGATACAATACACCATAATTACCGATCTGCATGCCTCGAACAACTGCAATGCTTAAAAACCAATTACCGTCACAAACTTCGTTCAATTGAAGCTTGAACTGAACTGATTCTTTAGCATAAATAGCAACGCCGCCAGTGTGTCTAGAATGTGATAAACAAGCAGCCACATTATATCCCGGAATATTATATTGATCAAATGCTTGCATGTCAACTATATGCGTTTCTGATAAAAAGACTAAATATGGACGTTTTTCCTCTACAATCTGACGCAATTCTACGTAGTTTGTAGACAACCCGGCAATATTGAAGTACAAAATATCAATTTACTCACATTGCTACTGAAACTTGGCTGCTATTCATTGAAATGCAGGCTGTTTTTTTGTTCATATAACCGCTTGAAAATTTCACATTCATAACTAAACGCACCGTAGTTTTACGTCCAAGTTCGTTTACGTTCGTTATTAGTTTTTTACAATTGATACATTTCAAAGCAGTTGATGTGCATTCAGATGTCGTGTGATTTTCACTACACTTAGAGCATGCTATATTATTTTTACAATCCATGCTCTTATTTCCAAATTCTCCACATTTGAATCATCTCAAAACTTGAATCTCAGGAACAACACGACACCAATCAAATTTAATATTAACGTGTTTCGCGGTTAATAAACAATCATAGGTGTTTTTATCAACCTCAATTACCGTGTTAAACTTATTGTACTTGAAGCGTGGATTTTCATACATTCTTATCACTTTAACTTCATTAATCGCGATGTCTTCATTTTGATCTTTTAAAATCCGAATTAAGTCATCGGAGGAAAACTTCTCGCTCATACCCATCACTTTAAGCCTTGGCACCGATGAGGGAACAACAGCATTATAATTTTCCACCCAAATCGCTAATAATGCCATCTTTCACAACATTAACGTTGCATCCCGTTGCACACTCAGCAATAATAGAGCCATCTTTCCCATTTCTAAAGTTACGGATCTTGTGTGTTTTAGGATCAATTTACTATTTAAAAACTTGCGAATTATCATCGCTGTTCTGATTGGACTCTTTCGGTTTGATCACAATGACCGGACGAGCCTTACGGTAACTTTCTTGAATTCATTCGCATTCCTTTTTCACTAATATTTTTATCATTATTATTATTATTGTTAGCCCCAGAATTACTCTTGACTACATCCGCGAAACTAATACTTTCAATAAAAACATCATTCGACGTCTCGCTAACGTCTTCCTGTACTTTTACGTTTTTTGCCTCTGGGATTCAGGCTAGGCTCCGATGCCGTACTTGATGTCCCTTGCTTTACGTTCATTGCAGCTGCTTTACTAATCGAATTAAATTCAAAAAATGAACATTTCATACATTCCATTTGTTTGCCCACAGACTTATTCAATTCCAAAATTGCCTTCTCTAAGGTACTATTCAAATATTTCCCCAATAAATCCATGCCGGTAACTAACGCGTTGTTTATTTGAGCAGCAATGTGCTCCCGCACGCCACCTGATCGAATCAGATAGAGACGAAATCTTCTTCATCTCCTCTTCAAACTTTTGGACGGTCAGGGAGCAATACATTCTGCTCGCCACAACCATGGCCTAATAAACAATCACCACATTTGAACAGCACATTATCATTCTCACTGACTAAGCTAGCTACCGCTTTTGTCAGTGGAGTACACCTATAATGGTATGCTCTAGCACAACTTGAGCAAGCAGTAGGGATATCACTAGGCAGTATAGAATCCCCACACTGTTTGCACGCTGCCATTTCGCTTACAACCTATCCACGTCAAACGGAAGGCATGCAAGCAACACACAATACAGAGAGACCAAAAAAACAATGTGCAAAAAAAATAATATTCACCGGCCGCCAGCCGTCACTGGGGCAAAAATTTCCAAAATTGAACGAAAACCAGCACGGGAGACCAATCGTCTCCTACTGATCTGGTTGAAAAAAAAACACTTTCTGTGCGCGATGGGAAGTATAATTAGGCACAAAATTCACTATTTCACACTAATTAATTGGTAATTAATCACAGCACTGCAGAAACAAACTACACTGTTCACCATCAGGCAACGTCACCAAACTCATCCTCAAAAACCAGTCTCTCAACCGATTGTCATGAAATATTCAGGGATTAAAATACACGACTTTTTCCCATCTTTCTGGTAGAACGTGAATACCATTTCGATAGAACTGTTCGTCTTCTGATGCTATCCAAGAATCAAGCCATTTTGAGATGTCATCAGATGAGTGGAATTGCTGACCAGTGAGACCATGTGCCATCGAACGGAACAAGTAATAATCGGACGGTGCAATATCAGGAAAATATGGCGGGTGGGGTAGGACTTCCCATTTGAGCGTTTCCAAGTAGGTTTTCACGGGTTTCGCAACGTGAGGTCGAGCGTTGTCATGCTGAAGAATCACTTTTTCGTGTCTTTGCTCGTATTTTGGCCGTTTTTTGTGCAGTGCTCGGCTCAATCGCATCAATTGTGTTCGATACCGTTCCCCGGTAATGGTTTCGTTTGGTTTCAACAGCTCATAATAAAGACTAAAATATTTACCTGCACTTAGTAATTCAGAAAAAGCACCAAAAAATGAAAAAAGTGCCACTAAATTATTAAGGCCTGTGCCAACAAATAATGTGTGATCAGCATTAAAAAATTAGGAATGAGCAATAAAAGATGAAAAAGATCTTCGGATAATCTAATTGTGACCGGTAAATCTATCAAATAAAGCAACAGCTATTAGTATATGTGCAATTAAATATGGCAGTATTTCCGCCAAATTATGTAATTTGAGCACTAAACTATTCGCATATGTCTTTTAATTTTGTTGGATTTTCCCATAAAAACAGTAAAATGAGCACATGGATAAATAAATATCCATTTGCTCATTTTTACTGTTTTTATAGGAAAATCTAACAAGATTAAAAAGACATATGCAATTAGTTGGTGCTCCAGATGCAATTTGGCGAAATACTACCATATTTAATTGCACATATACTAATAGCTGTTGCTTTGTTGATTTACCGATGCTATTAGATTATCCGGATATCTTTCTCATCTTCTATTGCTCATTCACTGATACACATGATGTTGGCACACGCTAACTGATATTAGTGGCGCTTTTTCATTTTTATTGACTCAAATCTCTCTTTTAATTGATGATTAATTATGCTGCCCATAATAAATAACACCAACTTGGTCCCAGAAAATACACAGCATAACCTTCGCAGCGTGAATATTCGGCCTAGGCGACGATGTTGAAGCATGCCCGGAGCAGTCCCCATGAATTTTTCCGTTTTGGGTTACTGTAATGAATCCATTTTTCGTCACCCGTCACAATGCGATGTAGAAAACTCTTCCTTTTTTGCCGCTGGAGCAGTTGTCCACAGACGAAAAAACGACGCTCAACATCTCTTGGCTTCAAATTGTAAGGAACCCAAGTTCCTTGCTTTTGAATCATTCCCAACGCATGCAATCGCTTAGAAACGGCTTGGCGGGAAACTCCTAATCCTGAACCAAGCTCTTCTTGCGTTTGACATGGATCCTCATCAAGCAATGCCTCCAATTCAGAGTCTTCGAAGTTTTTTGGCCTTCCTTCACGCGGACGATCATCAACACTGAAATCACCGTTTTTGAAGCGACGAAAACAATCCCGACACGTTGTTTCACTCAGAGCAGCATCACTTTAAACTTTTTGGGGCTCTCGATGTGCTTCAGCCGCCGTTTTCTTCGAATGAGAAGAAAATCAACACTTCCGCAAATGACGATTATTTGGCACGAAATCAGACATCTTCAAGCAACCAAAATATATAACACTAAACCAAAATCACTGATTGGCAAAGCGTTTTGTTTACCATATTTCTGAGCTTGGTTTATGACGCTTGAGATGTACAACATTCGACCAGCACTTACTACTGGCGCCATCTATTGCTAAACAGCGGGAACTTAGTTGCGCACCTAATATTGTGTTCGTACAATGCTCGAATGTTCTTTCTGCTTCAACATATGCTTCGTGCTTTTGTTTTCATTTCAATCCTGCACACTATTGGTACTTATTTTCGTTTTCTGAAAAAAGTACCTCAATTATTCAATCATGTAGGTTGTACTTAGTTTTTGAGCGTTACAATTTTACAATTACAATGGTATAGTAAGTACCATTTTCAAACATATAGTACGATTTGATCATTTGAAAACAAACATGGCGTATATCTATATAAATATACACATGGATTTCTGCCTGTCTGTCTGTCTGAACCTTCTAGACTAGAAAACTACGGAACCGATCGGCGTGAAATTTTGTATGCAGGAGTTTTTTGGGGCTGGGGAAGGTTCTTATGATAATTAAAGAACCCTCCCTTCTCTGAAAATGGGGGCTCCCATACAAATGACACACAAATTGCAGCCAAACATGAGAAATATGTCAACTGCTTTGCAAATTTGTGTGCAGTGATTCTTGGATCCAGGGAAAGATTTTATGATAGTTCGAGACCCCTCCCGCCTCTAGAAAGCAAATGAAAAACAAATTGCTGCATAACTCGAGAACTAATCAAGCAAATGGAACCAAATTTGGTATGAGTGAGTTTTTGAAGGCAATAAAAGTTTCTATGGTGGTTTGAAGCACCTCCTCCCTCTCTAAAGGGGGGGTCATATGCGAATGAAACACAAATTTAAAGGGGGGGTCTCATGTAAATGAAACACAAATTTCTGCATAAGTCGAGAAGTAATCAAGCAAATGAAACCAAATGTGGCATGTGGGGTTTTTTTTTATAGTGGTTTGAGACCTCTCCCTTATCTAAAAGGGATGGCTGTTATACAAATGAAACAGAAATTTTTGCAAAACTCAAGAACTAATCATACAAATGGAACCAAATATAGCCTGTGGAGGTTTTAGTAGGCAAAACATGTTTCTACGGTGGATTCTTCTCTTTGGAAGGGAGAGCCCCCCTCATACAAATGAAACACATATTTGAACCTAACATGAGAATTTTCCCTATTGGCATGAACATTTTTACGCAAGGATTTTTGGGGTCGGGAAAGGTTTTTATGATGGTTCGAGACCCTTCCCTCATCTGGAAGGGTGCTCTCACACCAGTGAAACACAAATTCTAATCACCAGTGAAACACAAAACTAATCAAGCAAATGGAACCAAATTTATTACGTTATTTTTGTTTATTTATTTTCTGTCGGCCTATTTTCTCACATGGTGACAATCACCGACGCCAGGGATACAACTCCATCACCTGGACACTACCTAACGACTCATGACTATGAACCGGGACCAACGGCTTTACTTCCCTTGCGAAGGAAGACGTGACCAAGATTTTTCGCCTCAGAAAACCACCGAAGTCAGCTGGGATTGAACCCAGACCCACTGAAGTGCCAGTAGCAGTCACGCTTACCACTGCACCACCGACGCCAGCCCCACAGGTCAGAAAAATTTTAAAAGGATTGGATTGGCAACGCTCACTTATACATGCATATAACTATCGGTCTGAGCTTACCTATATTCGACGCGTGTCTCTGTCAACAACTTTATCAGCGCTTGAACTTTCTGTAAACAGTTTAAAGATACCGGGAATCGAAAAGAGTGTTAAAATTCAAGTGGTGGACAGGTGGCTTCGTGAGATGGAGGTTTAGATAAGCAAAATAGCGGAATGTTTCGGAATTCATCACGACAGTGTGGAATCTATCATCAACATTCTCGGGTAACACTACTCGTTCGATGAGCTGCAAAGAAGAGGAAGAAACTGCTGATCCACTATCGTGATTTGTTAAAAAAGGCTGGTACCTCCCTGTTTCAAAGAATCAAGAAACGCGACAACTTGAAGACTCATAAAAATCAGAAAATAACAGAACAAAGTGCTGAGCGAAAAACCAGGGCGAAAACCAGATCCAGAAAGTTATGCAGACAATTTTGTTAACGACCATTTGCTTGTATTTTGATCGACGACGAAACAACCATGCTGAGGGTTTAAAGAAAACGAAGGGTTATAAGGTAGCAGCATAAGGTATTTCCTTTGTTTTGATCTGATTTAGCGTCAGCCCATTAAGCCAAAACCTGAGTTCAATGGATGCAAGAAAATGGAGTAGATTTTTTTGAAAAAGACATCATTCCTTCCAATTGTCCACAGCTTGTAAGTTCAAGAAGACCGGAAAAAAGTTCAAAATAAGTTGATCTGCGACTTCCAGAAAATACAACAAACCGACTGTCCAAAACTTCATCAGTGAAGTCAAATTGAAAATCATAAAATTCTGGAAGTAAAGTAGGTTGCAATATATATATATTGCACAGAACATAGAACAATAAAAGAATCTTAACAGACGTTTAAAATTTCCTCTCGTTTAATGTTGGGCCAAAACAAGCGTAAAGAACGTTATTGTTTGCAATCTTTAATACAACAGACAACATTTTTTGCAATCTTCCATACAACAGAAATGAGTTCAGCGATTCATACATACATTTATTGTTCAACATCACAATTGGGATAAGACATAATCAACAATAGTACGCCACAATACTCGGTTTGCGGCTGCCGCTCTCCAACCTCGGTCACGCCAAATGCTCGCCAGATCACGCTACACCTTGTCCGCCCATCGTGCTCTTTGCGCTCCACGCCTTCTTCTGCCCACCGGATCAGTAGCGAACACCAACTTTGCAGGGTTGTTGTCCGGCATTCTTTCAACATGCCCTGCTCATCGTATCCTTCCGGCTTTGGCCACCTTCTGCATGCTGGGTTCGCCGTAGAGTGCAGCGAGCTCGTGGTTCATCCTTCGCTACCACACACCGTTATCCTGCACACCGCCGAAGATCGTCCGTCGCTCGAAAACTCCGAGTGCTTGCAGGTCCTCCTTGAGCAAGACCACCGGTCTTATTAGCGTTTTGTACATGGTGCATTTGGTGCGGGGGTGAATCTTTTAGACCATTGTTTCTTCTGGAGCCCGTAGTAGACACGACTTCCACTGATGATGCGTTTTCTAATTTCACGGCTCGTATTGTTGTCAGCCGTCAGTAAGGATCCGAGGTAGACAAATTCCTCCACCACCTCGAAAGTATCCCGGTCTATCGTGGCATAACTTCCTAGGCGGATCCGGTCGTGTGCGGTGCCGCCTACCATTTACCACCAGTCCGACCTTTGCTGCTTCGCGTTTCAGGCGGGTGTACAGCTCTGCCACCGTGCCAAATGTTCTCGCGATATTGTCCATATCGTTCGCAAAGCACACAAATTGACCAGATTTCGTGAAAATCGTACCCCGGCTCGTCGCATTACAGCTTCCAGAGCGATGTTTAACAGTAGACATGAGAGTCCGTCACCTTGTCGCAGTCCCCGACGAGATTCGAATGTACTGGATAGTTCACCCGAAACCCTTACGCAGTTTTGCACACCGTCCATCGTTGCTTTGATGAGTCTCGTCAGCTTCCCAGGAAAGCCGTTATCGTCCATAATTTTCCATAGCTCTGTATGGTCGATACTGTCCTATAGGTCGCCTTAAAGTCGATGAACAGGTGATGCGTTGGGACCTGGTATTCACGGCATTTCAGGAGAATTTGCCTTGCGGTGAAGATCTGATCCGTTTTCGATCGGCCGTCAATGAAGCCGGCTTGATAACTTCTCACGAACTCATTAGTTTTAGGTGACAGACGACGGAATATGATCTGGGATAGCACTTTATAGGTGACATTCAGAATTGTGATCGCTCTGAAGTTCTCACATTCCGAATGATCGCCTTTTTTCCACTTCTCCGGTAGCTGTTCGGTTTCCCAGATCCTGGCTATCATTCATTGCAAGCAGGTGGCCCATTTTTCTGGGCCCATCTTGATGAGTTCAGCTGCGATACCATCTTTACCAGCTGCTTTGTTGGTTTAAAGCTCGTGAATGGCATCCTTAACTTCTCTCAGAGTGGGAGTTGGATCATTGCCTTCCTCTGCTGCACTGACGTAGTCGTTCCCTCCGTTGCCTTGGTCTCCCATGCCTATATTCTCCACGCCATTCAGGTGCTCATCGAAGTGCTGCTTCCACCTTTCGATCACCTCACGTCCGTCCGTCGGGATGCTCCTATCTTTATCCTTGCAGACTTCGGCTCGCGGCACGACCGCGTTGAGCTTCTGGTAGAACTTCCATGTTTCTTGGGAACGGCACTGCAATTCTATTTCCTCGCACCCCGCTTCTCCCAGGCGGCATTTTTTCTCCCGAAAGACGCGGGTCTGCTGTTTCCGCTTCTGCTTATAACGTTCCACGTTCTGTCGGGTTCCTTGCTGCAGCATTACCGCCCATGCTGCATTCTTCTCCTCCAGAATCGCTCTGAACTCCTCGTCGAACCATTCGTTCAGTCGACTCCGTTCCACGTGCCCGATGGTACTCTCGGCTGCGTCATTGATGGCTGCTTTTACTGAACTCCAGCAGCCCTCTAGAGGGGCCAATTCGAGCGTCGCCTGGCAACGCTGCCTCGAGATTCTGCGCGTATGCTGTACTTGTACCGTGGCGGTCGCCGGTGCCGTACATTGTTGATGACAGAAAGTTTTGGGCGCAGTTTGACCATCACAAGGTAGTGGTCGGAGTCGATGTTAGCGCCACGATAGGTCCTGTTGTCGATAATGTCGGAGAAGTGCCGTCCGTCAATCAGAACGTGGTCGATTTGCGATTCAATCTGCTGTGGCGATCTCCAGGTGTACCAATAAGGGAGACTGTGTTGGAAAAAGGTGCTACGAAGGGCCATGTTCTTGGAGGCAGGTAAATAAATGAGTCGTAGGCCGTTTTTGTTCGTCAGCTGGTGGGCGCTGAACTTTCCAATCGTCGGTCTGATTTCCTCCTCCTGGTCTACCTGATAGTATGATTACCTCTAAACGTTCGCACCATGGATCCTGTCCAACAAACCTCCTGCAGCACTACGATGCCGAACCCACGGTCCTTCAGTAGGTCGGCGAGTACGCGGGTGCTCCCAATGAAGTGGAGAGACCGGCAGTTCCACTTACTGAGTCTCCAATCGTAAGTCCTTTTTGTTCGCTGGGGTCGTTGCCGTTGGTCTCGGTGCATATTATTCTGTTGCTGATCTTCCGTTGCAATTCTTTTTTACGGCTGACTAGACAAAGAAATACATCGAGATTCTCTCTGAAAATCTGGAAGTCTTCTTGCTGAACGTTGGGCTTGTAGATGACTTCATCTTTCAACATAACGATCCAAACCGAAAAAAAAATTCCGTGAATTGCATCAAACTGCTGTATGTTTGCATTAGAAAAAATGGACTATTTTCGGATGGTAATAAAAAAAATCCTGGGCAGATAATTGCTTTTGACAAATTTGCCATAAAGGTAATTATTTAAGCTTACTTTCGAACAAATACTACGCCCTTGCGAGCGGCCTTCCGGCAATTAACCGGACCAATCGCCATGGCGCCATGGATGAATTGATAAATAAAACAAAGAAATAACTCAAAAACATGCCTACACGCTGTTTTGAGTTATTTCTTCAGTTCCTCCTCAGTTTTCGCGACAAAATTATTGACGTAGATCTTACGCTTCAGGTTGGCCCAGAATTTCTCGATGGGACGCAACTGGGTACCGACATGTATGTTCATGTTCGCCAGGTACTCTTTCGCTGCTTGGCCGGTTGAACCGACCTCCCAGCAAAGCGCACGCAGCGATGTAGCCACTTTTCCCTCGGTCTTCCTCTTCAACATCATTTGGAGCTGAAGGTCGCCGGCCGTCCGAAACCGGACATTCTTTCGATGCGCTGATTGTTGTTGTTGTTGTTGTTGTTGTTGTTCGTTGTTGTTGTTGAGATAGATGTTGTAGATCCCGGAACGGGCGTATCCGCAAGGTGTCAGTTTTCGACGCGGTGGGGTGCCGTTTTTGAACGCGCACACTTCTGAACGGAGTTGCTTCACTGTGTTTGCACCAGGGTTAGCGTTGGACTGATAGAGCTGTCAAATTTTGTTTGCTGACTCATGGGTTACTATGATTGATGCTGCATGGGTAGTTTCGTCAGTGCGGGTAAAGGTAAACCCATGAAAAATCGGCAATTTTTGTCCATTTTTTTCATGCAAACGTTAATGTCTCTCTCAGTCACCGGATTTGAATCCGATGGACAATTTGAAGATGAACAAAACCAACGAAACCAATAAAAATCTGCTCTTTGAAGCAGTTCAGCTAGCATGGGAATCAGTCGTCTTGCCTGACTTGCAACCACGAAAGTATGCCACGTTGTTTGAAACCAGTAATCAGTGCAAAAAGAGGTTATACAGAATACTGAAGGTTAAATCAGTTATAGTTTATTCCTACACTGTTTAAGGACTACTTTATTCTTGTCAATCGAGTTTTAAGCTGTTCCGAAGAAATATGCCCTTCAATCTTGTTTTGTATCAGCCAAAAAAATCTGAATAAATCACCGTAGAAACTGGAAAGATAAAGAGCGAGGAATGCAAGAAAGTCTGAAATTTGTACTTTTTTGTTGCCAGTTCTTTACTTTTCTCAGCTTTATGAATTCAAATGTTTTGACAACACATATATTTTAAAATCTTAAACGTCCAAATGAACTCAAAGCTAAGTTTTCTCATTTTTACGAGTAATAACGATAAGTCACGCGTGAAATCCATTATTTTTTAGAGTGCATGCAGAAATCTCCATTTGTGTCAACCTTGTATGAAAACAGCCAAATTGTATAGCTTAGCATTGCCAAAACAATCTATTTAGCTATTCACCCAGCTGCCCAAGATGTCACCTTTGTGACACTTTCATGAACTGGTCACCCTTGCCGCTATTAAACACCGAAAACCGAAATCCTCTTAAAAATCGCAACATCTCCCGTCCGTACAGCGGCCGATGTGCGATCACGCATTCATTCTGGCCGGCAAACGTACATACTATACTAGGGGAGGTAAAAAAAAAGTCCAACCGTCTCAAGGTTCTTTTTTTCCCCGGCTGAGGATCACCACACTTTTCACGTCTTCGTTTTTGCCGGCTGCCTTGAGACATCATTTTCTCTCCCGCTCAGTTTCGATCTTTCGGTTCGCGTGACCACAACGATTTTTCCGCCGGTTTGTGTCCACTTTGACGAAAAGTGAAGAATATAATAAAAAAATAAAATACACACCAAAATATTGTCGGTGGAAGATTTATTTTTTCACCCGTCGCGGTCTGTTCTCGTGTAGTGGAATGTGATAGTCTGGTGGCTGGATCGGGACAGCAGCAACCCGCTTGAAATTTGACCTCGGAATTTTACGTGGTAAGCGGCTATCCCGGTGGATTCATTTTTTTTGTCGCTGTATCTCTCTCTCTCACTCATTCGTGCGTAAATGACAATCCCCTCCACCTGGCTTGGATCCGCGAGCCCCTCTCAACGCGAGGGCATTCAAATTAAATATTTATGTCGGTGATCCTCAAATTGAATTTTATCAAAAGTGAGAGGCGGTCGGCAATCATCACTCACGGCTTTTGAGCTTTGCATGCATCTACCTGCATGGATGACGAAAATAAAAAAAATGAAAAACAAATAACATAATTTTATTTTTCGCTCAACTGCAGCTCTGCCTGCAGCCTGATTCAAATGTCGATATCAGTGGATGGAACACAAATGTGGGATATTATGGGGGAATTTAATCGAATTAACGGCTTTTTTTTCGAAACCATTCGCATTCGAAATCGGTTTCGAATTAATTGTGCTGATTTTTTATTCTTTCTTTCTTTTTCTTTTTGCAGGACAACGATAATTGTGGCGAGGCAGCCGATCGGACGGAAAATATGTCCTATTATTTAAGGTTAGTTGGCGGCTAGCTTACTGAGAATGAAGACAAGTATGATTATTATTTAAAGGAAATGATAATGATAAGTGGCGAAGAGTGTTCTTCTGCATTTTTTGAGTGTCGCCGTGTCTGGAAATGTGATTTATGAATTTATATTCGCTTTGGAAAGATGGATTATGTTGTATATTCAGGTACATGATGCTGATTATTTCCATAC
>JASCZW010018681.1:0-15017 GCA_034211315.2 Aedes japonicus | reverse complement strand
TTTACCTCAGGTGTCAAAAATCTTGCTTTGCTGATGACACAGGCATTTCCGCTAAAGGAAACAGTCTTCGTGTTATATCCAGGAGGCTACAAAAAAGCTTGGATGTTTTACAGATTATTTTCAAAAATGGAAGATTTCTCCTAATGCTTCCAAAACTCAACTTTTAATATTCCCACAGTAAGCCTGTGAGCTGCATTTTGAAACCAAGTAATAGTCATATAGTCACTATGAACGGAGTTCCAATTTCTTGGTCAAGTCAAGTAAAATATCTTGGACTGATACTTGATCAAAAATTAGACTTTTAAAGATCACATTGAGGGCATTCAAGCCAAATACTAATAGTACATAAGATATTTATATCCTCTTATAAACAGAAAATCCAAACTTTGTTTAAAAGAACAAACTTCTAATATTCAAACAAATTTTTAGACCGGCCATGCTTTATGCTGTGCCAATATGGTCTAGGTTGTTGCGCAACTAGGAAAAAAGCACTTCAAAGGATTCAGAACAAAGTTCTGAAAATGATTTTGAAGCTGCCACCTAGTTCAGTACTATTGAATTACATAGAATTTCAAACGTTGAGACTCTAGAAGAAATGTCCAACAAAATAATTCATAATTTTGAAAATCATTGCAATCTTCAATTGCAATGATCAGTTCTCTCTATAGATAAGAACTGGTTTTAAGAAATCAACTGTAATTCTGACACGCAGGCAAAATAAACCCTGTTAAAAATTCTGAATAGACAAAGTAAAAATAATATTAACAACAATTAGATATTAATGATATGGCATATAAGGTTGAAATGTTAATTACTTAGCAGGATCACCTAGGATAATATATGAATGTAAAACAATGTAAAATTTGGAATAAATAAAGAGTTAAAAAAAAAAAAAAAAAAAAAAAAAAATTCATGCGTTTCGTAAACATGGATTTTGTACATAGAACAAATGTCTCGTATATTGTATGAAACATTCAAAATGCTTTTTATTTGGTGAAATGTTATCATTACACCTTTTTGTAAAATGCACGAAATGAAATTCGTGATGACCACCCAATCGCTGTTTCTCTTTTATACCGTACTCATGTATGATGGTGTTGCTGCTGGTATTTGCGGAAATAAATTATCTATCCGAAAATAAAAATCAAAGCGCTGTCGTGAGCTAGAACTTCATGCTCATTAATCAAAATTGTTCTCACGTGTCAGCGTGGCCTAGTGGGATCAACCACGGATTAAGAATCAGCACTTTCCAAATATTCAGGTTCGAACCCCATGTCAGAAACAATAAAATAAACGCTGGAAAATTCCACGTGGTTGCACTTGTTTTGTCAATTACATTTTGAGTCGATAAAGTAGATCTGTCAGTCTTTCATGCAACCACCAGAGAGACGTTTTTTTTTAATTTGTGACCAAATATTTGTAGCTCTCTGCATTGTTTCCGTACAATGTACGAATGTTATTTCTGTGTCAACAAAAGCTTCGTGCTTTTAACAGTTGCGCAGTGCAATTAATTACGAATGTGTCTTCATAAAAGAACAAATTAGTTTCGTTGCTGAAAACAACAAATGGATTAGTGAGTATTACTTTCGATTTTGTAATATAAACTAAAATTAACTTTCAGTGTACGTACAAAATGAAAAAAGATCCAAATCGCGACGAACTGCAAAATACGGTGAGAAATTCACGGGCACGGAAACTGCTACACCCAGATGCTCACCTAGAGTGGATCATGAGACTTTCGTCAAGGCGGACTTCCGGCAGCTTCCGAGGCTACTGTTCTTTACCACCCAGCACGAGTTTTAAGTTCCGGAGGAAGTAAAGAAGCAGACACTTTGAAAGTTTTTCCAGAAAAACATGATTTCTCAAGTGATCTGCCCATGTGGCAAACGGAGTGCGCCGTTCGTGACTACCGGGACTGTAAACGAAGAGATCTATGTACCTCAAAGAGTGTCAACACAAACGTCTGCTTTCTCTGTTGAAGCAACAAGAGGGCTTCAATCTTCTGGCCGGATCTAGCTTCGTGCTTATATTTTAATGTTGTCCTGGAGTGGTACGTCCAACCCCCCACGCTCCGGAACTAAGGCCTATCGAAAAATACTGGGCTATTATGAAACAGGCACTACAAAAGCATCCTAAGGTGGTCAAATCTGAGTTAGACATGGAAAATTTTGCATTAGACCTTTTTTTTTTGTTGGGTGTAGAACCACTGAGTCCATGAATTGAACTTTTGTGGTACTCTTAACCTTCAATAGATCTAGGTATGCTATGACATTGGTGTTTTCAATCAATTGACGCACAAATCCACTTGTACCCCAGAAGTTAAAAAGTTGCTAAAAAGTTCCACACCGATATTACACGTTTTGCAATCATATCTTGTGGAAACCACATGATTGGCAAAATTCAATTTTGCGAAAACACAGGTATGGTGGTATTTGGAAGAAATGTCAATGCAACACACGAGTGTCTGTTCTTTATGTAAGGAGCGCTAAACCTCGACTGTTCGTCATGTCAGGGGCGGCAAAATCACCGAGATAACCGCAGCGGACAGCATTGTAAATCGACCACGTTTTGATTAATGGACGGCACTTATTCGACATACTCGACATTAGAAGCTATTGTGGCGCTAACACTACGTGCTGATGGTAAAACTGCAACCAAAAATATCCACCGTTAACAACGTATGGTACCGTCACCCATCTCAGTACAATCTGGAACGACTGAAACAACCGAAGAGTGTCGAAGCAATGACCCGGATGAGGGTGTATTCAATGGAACCCTTTTAAGGACTGCTGAAAGCATATCAACCATCAACGACGCAGCTCAGAAGGTTGTCGGGTATGTGGACTAGAGTCTTTGAAACAATTGGTTCGAAGAGGAGTATAGAGATGTTTTGGAGAAGAAGAACTCAGCGCGGGCAGGAATGCTGCAGCATGAGACCCGGTAGAACGTGGACCGTTATTTACGGAAGCGACAACGGCAGATACGCCTCTTCCGGAAGAATTAATGCCTCCTGGAAGAGCAGAAGATTGAGAAAATGGAGCAGATGCAGCACACTCAAGAAACGCGGAATTTCTATCAAAAATTCAACATGCTTTGAAAAGTGCACAGTTGAGGATGGGGTCATTCTGACGGATGGGCGTGAGGTGATTGAGAGGTGGAATTAACACTAAGACGAACACCTGAATGGAACAGAGACCTAGCCAGCGGCAGAAATGACTACGCCAGCACGGCGGAAGATCCAGCTCCAATACTGGGAGAATTAAAGGATGTTAACCAACAGCTTAAGTTAAATAAGGTGGCTGCCAAGAATGGCATCGGAGCTGAACTCATCAAGCTTGGCCCGGATAAGCTGTCTGCATCGGCTCATATTTCAAATCTGGGAAACTGAATAGTTATGAGAGGAATGAAAGCAAGGGATTATATGTTCCATCTACAAGAAATACGACAAGTGTGAACTATCGTACACACTTAGAAATTTTGAATTTTACACGCGATGTAATCCATGTTTGGAAAAAGTCGGAGAACGTAAAGAATGAATTCGTGTAAAATTATGACTCCTGAAACTGACATATACACAATTCGACGAAAAATTTATTTTCTCGTCTCTTTCAACTCATTCTTATGTGCGAAGGGACGCTTGCATTTGTCGGTCACAGTGGACAGAAATTTACATGACATTTTGGTAGTGTGTACGATCACCCTAAAAATACCACTTGAAATGTGCTATCCCAGATCGTCTTTCTTTGTCTATCATCAACAGTAACGTAGTTTCGCCAACGGTTGCTTTACAACGGCCCAGATCTTCAATGTGCTGCAAATACTCCAAAAATACCATAAACAATATGGACAGGAACGACTTCTCCGGGAAGCTCACAAACTTATTAAGGCTTCGATTAAAGGCGACATACGTCGGAGACTCCGACAAGGTGATAGACATTCATTTCTGTTGTTCACCATTGCGCTGGAAGGTGTCATGTGGTATGTCGAGGTGTGGTATTTACACATTCCTGTAAATTAGCTCGTTCCTTGGATGATATGAATGTTGTTGGTAGAACGGTACAAACCGCTTAAAACACGTCTAACTGGTGGTGAATTTGTCGAAAACAAAATTCGTGCAAATAGGTGGGACAGAACGTGACAGGAAGCACCGTTTTCGTCTACCTTTGACCCTTGCTAACGGCAAATAACGGCTGTTGACGTCGGTTGTGCAATCCGAAGACGTTTATTTGGTAGAAGTCGTGCGGCCAAAAGACATCCCCCCTCGCACTAAATGTACCATGTACAAAACCCTCATAAGGCCGTTGGTTCTCTACGGTTTTGAGGGTGTTTTAGAATGTCACGTGCTTAGGGCCATCTTTGGTGGCGAACAGGCGAATGGTGTGTTACGGCACTCTACTCTGCGGCAAACCCAGCAACCAGAAAGTGGCGAAAGCAGGAAGGATACATTTGGCAGGGCATGTTGCAGGAATGCCGGATAACAACCTCGCAGAAAATGTATTCTTCACGTGTCCTCGCTTTAAGGACGTGAGAAACGGCATGATGGCCGTGAGCGGTCGGGACACGACTCCGGACAACCTTGTCTAGGGAATGTGTCAAGACCGGGACATCTGGGACGCTGTAATCACGACGGCCTCTCAGATTGTCCTAGAGCTCCAAGCCAGATGGCAAAATAACCAGCAGCAGGTCAGAGGGACCAACTAACAACTAAAGTCCTTGGTCGTTGGACATAAGCGGGTGCTTAACGGACACTAACCCCTTCCCCGAAGTAATACCGAAAGGTGGTTCTGGGGAAGAAGAGAGGTGGGGCTAGGTTAAAGGCACGGGAAGGTTTCAAGTGGGTCGATGGGTTGAAACACTCAATAACACACCCCAAGTTCTTCAGGAGTTCAAACTGTCCTGGAGTTAAGAACTTAAGATCTACAGTTGTAACAGTTGTTTTATCTGCTTTACAATGTTATGATTTATATTCAAACATATTCAATGAATGCCCTGGAAGACCCTAGAGAATCAGAAAGTCATAAAATATTGACTGTCAATCTTCCAAAAGATTCGTTGATTATGTTTCTATACATATAGGCACCTTATGCCCAAACGCTACTGTTACAATTGTCGATCACATGACCTTGAATATCCCGAGATTGTCGCATTAAGTCTGTTGACCTTCTACATAGTTCAATGAATATTGTAAAATTCATATTATTTATTTGAATACTCCAAAACCTTCTGCTAGTATTGTAGATCTTAAGTTCTGAACTCAGCTTGGACAGTTTGGATGAACTAGAACATCACAAAATTATCAAATAACGACTGTTGACCTACCAAAGGTCCATTTAATATGTTTGAATACATATCATAATCTTATATAGCCTTAAAGCTACTGTTGCAACTGTGGAACTGAAGTTCTGAACGCAAGACACTTCGGAGAACCTAGAACATTTCAAAGAGATACGAACATATTTAATGCTTATCACCAAAAATTAATTAATACGTATGCAGTCGTACTATATTTTAAAACATCGCTTTATACTATTAGTAAGGCATTTATTTTTTCTTCCTAAACTTCTTCATGTTCAGGATGTTCTAGGTCGTCAATTAGACCTTAAACTCATGTGTTTTTATGTTTCTTAGATAGAAGAATTGATGTAGAAAAAAATTGCTGAAGACACAGTAGACTTTTGTTCAGTTTGTGGTTTTATACGGTTTTGGGTCATAAATGATTCCCTATACATGAATAGGTGAATATACTTTATAAGACAAGGCTTGAAATTTATGATCTTGTCAATCGTATGTGGCCCACAATCAGCATTGTTTGCTATTAAAATTGTTGCGTAGAAATATTTCCGATGGATCGGTGCAAAAAACTTGCAAATTTGTTGAGAAATGAATGAAACATTAACGGTCAAAACCTGAATACTTGTCGTGACGGTCGAGATGCGATTTTTCTTTAAATTGTACCCCAGTATAGAAATAAAAGATGTAGTCCTACGTGAAAAAAAAACATACGAATCTCCTTTTTGTTAATTTCAGGATGGCAAACATTATGTTGATGATGCGTACTGATTGCCTGTCGATCTCCCAAATTTAGAAGACGTCTGCATTAAGCTACCTCAAATTATAATAAAAGGTGTTTCGATCAAAATTTGGTCGATTTTACCCTTTCATCCTGCATTAAAATTTTTTGCTCACCCCTCATTTTGAAGATGTGTGCGTGTAGCATCATGCCTCTATTTTGATTTTGAGATTTTGGCGCTTCAGTTATCAAAATGTCATCGAAGGAAGAGAAGCAACGCATCAAAATTTTGCACGTGCATGGCGAAAATCCAGACTACTCTCACGCCAAGTTGGCGAAATTGTTGAATGTTGCTAAATCAACTGTTACCAACATATTTAAAGTGTTTGGTGAACGTTTATCGATAGCCAGGAAAGCTGGCTTGGGGGAAATCGAAAGCCGGAGGCCACAGTGACGACAAAAAGAATTGCCCGCTGTTTCGAGCGGAACCCCAACCTCTCCGTCCGAGATGTCGCAAAGAAGCTGGGAGTGGCGCCTTCAACCGTGGATAGAGCTAAAAAACGAGCTGGACTGTCGACTAACAAGAAAGTGGTGACTCCAAATCGCGACGATAAACAAAACACGGCCAAAGCACGATTGCGAAAGTTGTACACAGACGATGCTCACGAAGTTTGATTGCGTGGCTACAGGACGATGAAACTTCCGTCAAGGCAGACTTTAAACAGCTTCCTGGACAGGAATTTCATACGGCAACCGGACGGGGAAAGATGGCAGATATTTTCAAGCACATTAAAGTATCTGGTGTGGCAGGCCATCTGTACCTGTGACTTGAAGAGCAACGTTTACATTGCGATCGGAACCGTCAACCAGGAAATTTATCTGAGCGAGTGCCTACAAAAACGTCTACTGCCGTTCCTGAAGCGACACAATTGTTCCGTTCTATTTTGGCCGAATTTGGCATCTTGCCATTACGGAACAAAGGCCATTGAGTGGTAGTGCTGCCAACAACGTTCAAGTGGTGCCCAAGAAAAAGAACTCTCCCAACACGCCAGAGTCTTCACCCAATCGAACAATATTGGGCCATCGTCAAGCGGAACCTTAAGAAGACTCAAGAAGCTGTAGTGAGTGAGAAACAGTTCAAGGCAAACTGGCGTTCTGCGGTGAATAAAGTGGACGTAAGGACGACTGTACAAATCTTGATCGCTAGGTTGTTTAAACGAAAGACCGGAAATTCACATTCGGTAAAACGAATTTGACTTATTAATAAAATCTTCGCACTACGACTTAAACATTTGATATAGCCTGTCTTGGTACCTAAATTATACATAGGTTATCAAATTTTAACAAATGAGCCCGATCAGCGTACTGATTGATATAATTCGGTCCAATTAGGCATTCAAGTTCTTTCAAATTACCCTGTTTGCCAATGAGCATCCACAGTCACATTGTGTGAGAGGCCCCAATAAAATTCTAATTGCCGCATGAAATCGGTCCAAATCGACTTACTATCAAACAATCTACCCCTTCAAAAACTGTTGGACCTTATTGTTGGGTTACATAGGTTCAAATAGGCTCTCATGTGCTAACTACCTAAACAATAGCTATTCACCATCGCACTGTGTGAGTGGCCCGAACAGCATCCTTACTATTGGCTCAAATCCGTTCATATTGACCCTTAAACGTTTTACATAACCTTGTCTTTCCAATTATCCCAAAGTCACCATAACACTGTGTGAGTGGCTCCAACAGCATCCTTACTGTTGGCTTAAATCAGTTATTGAGTGTAGTTAAAAATCTAGTTTTTCCAATGAAGTAAACCATCATCGCACTTTGTGATTGAACTCAATAGCATCCTTAGCATTGGTTGAAAGCGCTAGAAATATTTAAATACATATTCGTGATCCTATTTAAAACGGGCTTCAAATGGTGAGTGCAACTTCGAAGAAGGGTGCAACCGACCTCTGCTCCTCACAAGTTCCTACCTCCCGCCTCCTCGAGTCATATGTTCACAAAAGACTGCCAGCTGAAACATGGAGACGCTGGTTGGCGTAGCCTGGGCAATGTTGTCATTTTGACAATAGCGAAAAAAAGGGGGTGCGACCTGTAAATCATATCATGATTTTCCATTCTCATATCGTTTAGGTCTTCCAGGTCATCATTGTAAAATAATTTAAAATTTAAAATTCATTTTTTTCTCATGGCTGTCATACATTGTTTAAGTTTTCTGGCTCATAATTGTTTTTTATCATTACTTGTGTTTTCGTGATTTATATATTAACATTAAAATAATTTTATTATTTTTATCAAATAGGTTATATATACTTTTAATTACTATGTCTTATTTGTCCAATTATTTTTTTGATCCTTTCTCCTTCTCTTATGATTTAAAAGTATCAAGTGCCTTGAATACAGGAAGTTGCAACGGAATCTGTGGTAGGATTTTGCACTTATTACTGAATGTATTTTCCATTTCCGATTTGCAAATGGGCATATTACTAAATCTGAGCTGATCTGATTCGTGCAGCGCTGTGTGCCATTTGGCTAGTGTCTGATTTTACAGTTAAATTTTTGTCATTACTGTATCATAACTCACAATATCATTATATTTGGTGATATTGTTTTATTGATTTTACTCTAGATAATTTAAACATAACTTATTGTTTTTGTTTGTCCATTTATCTTTAACTAAATTTCAATCAATTCCCTGTTTCAGGAGAAATTCCTTACTCAGGAACAATAACTATTAGGTCAGCAAAAATAAAATTGAATTGCTGTTATAAAATCAACATCAATCAGAAAATAGTGACTATGGCAAGAGTCAATTGAAATGTATAAATGTTAGTTCTGTATAATTTGAATAGACCTAACAAACTGTTTCAGGATATTTTGGTTTATTGCTACTATCGCTGCAAACGAACGAAAACGTGCTTAAGCGTGGACCCACAGAACTCCTCACATTGATAATTTACAACATTTATTGCATTTCAGGATCAATCGACGAAAGAAGATCATATATAATAGTTACGAATGCTTGTAGTAATTTTCATTTACATAAATATATACACTATTATATAAAAAAATCATGGGAATGGGAGGGACCATCAGGGCACCCGATTGAAGCACTCTGGATGGGGAGAGTGGGAATGCCAACTCCCCATTGACAACAATTTGTGAATATAGGGCGGGCTCTTCTCCCCGCCCATTGGGGCATCATCATGTTAGATAGCTTTCTCTTTGACCAATTGTTCAATCTTGTTGTTGGAAGAAGATTCTTTATATCCCTGTGGATACGTATAGGTGATGTTGCCTATCTATCCACCCAACCCCTTTTTGGCCCTTCATACAATGGCATGATTAGGATAATCAGTGGTTATTGAAGCTTGATCAAGTCTAACAGCGAGGAGAGCTCACTGCTGTCGGACTTAGTTTCCGTGATACAATGGGTGGTAGTGCATATCATACATCATACATCATATTCCTGATCCTATTTAAAACGAACATTGAAGAGTTCTGAATATCTGAAAGCAAAGATAAACAAGAATTCAGCGTTTTGTTGTCATCCAACATCCCAGTGATATTTTGGTGAAGCGCATAGAATTCGTCGACTTCCAACAAAATGTGTATTACGTGAACATATTTCTATGCTTTCCTCATTCGCCGGTATTGCGTTGGTCTTGGATTAGTAGTTTTTTGGAATGTATGAAGGGTCATTTGTTAGTTCTCTGTGTTATCACAGCTGATCTGATAACAACGGTGTTGCAACCTCGGACAATCAATCATGTTCATGATTAAAAGTTTTTTCAATTAAGACCCATAACGCATAGACCCAATTTTGACCAACCCTTGACCTTGACCCTGACCACCCTTAAAATTAAAATCAGCATTATATCCTACATATAACTTCTTCTTTCCTAAGAAAAATCCCTTCTTTTAATTGCACGATATGACCTCTATCAAATGTTCATCAGCCCAAATCCCTCTTATCCTTAACCCTCTTTGGCTATAGTAATTGTTCATTCTCTACCACATAAATAATAACGTTTGCATTAAAAAATGGAAATCAATTCCTCCTCAGTTTTCGCGACAAAATTGTTGGAGTTGATCTATAGTATGAACACCTTGTTTTCGCCCTTATGGTATCTCTTGACGAACGACGCAACTTCCGGTAGGCATTTTTACTATAAATTTCCCCGTTCACCGTCCGGAGCGAAAGAAGAGCGGCTTTAAAATCCCCTTCTCGCTGATTGTCAGCCACAGCAGCACCTTCTTGGGGAACTTGGTGTGTGAAATGAACTTCACCTCGGACCTCACTTCCTTCGTGGGGGAAGCTAAATAAGAAGGGCCCAGCCAGTCGTTGCCATCCAGGGTGAGATAGGTCTCGTTGTCCATCACCACCGCCATGTCGTAATTCGCCGGGAAAATCGAGTTGACCATCTTATTCATCCGCTGCCGCTGCGTCATTGCCTGCAGCTCCGAAACCAGTGGACGCGACTTCCGCTTCGTGACATGTATGTTCCGGCCAAGCGCACGCAGCGATGTAGCCACTTTTCCCTCGGTCTTCCTCTTCAGCATCATTTGGAGCTTCTTATCGCTCAGGGTCGTCGGCCGTCCGAAACCGGGCTTTCTTTCTGATGCTCTAATTGTTGGCTAATAGTGCCAAGCTGTTGTAGATGCCGGAACGGGCATATCTGGCGTGCACAAAGTGCGATGTCCGTTTTCGACGCGGCGGGGCGCCGTTCTTTGAACGCGCATACTTATGAACGGAGTTGCTTCATTGTTTTTGCCATCATGGTTAGAGTTCGACTAATAGAGCTGTCAAATTTTGTCTGCTGACTCATGGGTTACTATGATTGATGCTGCATGGATAGCTTTGTTAGTTCGAGTGAAGGTTAACCCATGCAAAATCGGCAGTTTTTGTAATTTTTTTTAAATGCAAACGTTAGTGCACCCTTCAGTGAACAGAACAATCAAGAAAAACGCTCTTCACGCTAATGTAAAAACTTCCTACTCCT
This sequence comes from Aedes japonicus, assembly GCA_034211315.2. Lineage (NCBI taxonomy): Eukaryota > Metazoa > Arthropoda > Insecta > Diptera > Culicidae > Aedes > Aedes japonicus. Next base: position 3,995 of record JASCZW010018681.1, on the reverse strand, counting down.
AAAAACTACCTCAAGAAGTGCACGATCGCCACTTGATTCCTTAGCCACAGGTGTTCGGCGAAAGTCATCCAAAACTGGTGCGGCGCCCAGCCCAGAATCCAGTGGAAAACTTTTCTCCCCTCACCCGGAATTTCCGAAGCACGCTTTTTGATTAAAGCAACAAGTTTTTCCTTGGTCTGTTGCTTTATTTTTCCCTTGGAGATTTCTGCGATTGTCATTGCCCGCACGTGGGGGATTTTTCTCACACTTTGTTGTTTAATCTTTTTCTTCTCTAATTATCTTTTCTTTCACTATGCTTCATTTACACGGAGTTTTTGTTTCCGCCGGGAAAGAATGGTTGTGCATTTTTCAAAGAAACTTTTTCGCATGTTTTGTTTGATTTGTTGCATTTTTTTTTTCAGCTAGTTATTCAACGATTTCAAGTGGTTGTGTACTGGAATGGGAGGGACAAATCTGCGTGATAAATTAGCATTCGTAATTACAGTCTGAGTACTGGCATCAAACGTGAACCATTAAACTGAAAGAATTACAGCCTGCCTCGTAAATATTTCAATGCCCTATAACCATCATTGGCATCAACACGATCATCATCCGGGTAATGACATCATCAGGTAGACTAGATAACACACATGTATCCGGGAGCTCAATGTATGAAGACACACTTGACTGTACCGTACACATCTGGTAGAGAGTGTTTACTCACGCAAATCGACCATATCCTGTTCCTGCCGCACGGAGAGAAGCCAGCTGCACGGAGAGGGGCGGGCAATGAATGTGCGTGGATATCAATTCCGTTCACCTATCCGGGCCGGATAGGCCTATGACATAATTTCGTTCCGATATTAAATCTTAATTGAATTGGTTCCGCAACAGGAAAGAAAATCGATTTTGAAATCGGCTCCGCCGGTGATGGCAAGACGAGCTTGTTTGTTGCAAGATTTTCATCCCTCGGAGCCTATCTAGGCTCACCGTTTCAGCGAATTGGAATTGATTTTCTCGCCCAGTGGGCTTCCGGTGCGCCCGCAGCGACCGTGCAGATCGTGTTGATGATGAAAAAGATGATGGATTGGTGAGGGAAGATTTTTATCTGTTTCAAAAGGAGCGTGAGCGTGGAGGGGCTTCAAAGGGAAACTTTCGGGTGACATTCCAACAAACACACAAATTAGATCTCGTAAAAACGAAATTACCGAAATTCTTTGAGATCATTTATATCAGCTTGTTCTTGATTCGGGGGATTGCTTACCGGTGATAGCAGCAATGTGGTCCGGCTTCAAAGAATGTTTCATTACAGGTGAATGGCGTGGAGTTGAACCAAATGGAAGCGGGGTGTGAAATGGTATGTTGTTAAGTGATGAAATCTTTCAAAATTTCAGAGATTCACAAAAAGCAGCAGAAAACAGGCATACGTCTTGAATCCAATGATTTGACAAATGCAATAACAGCGAAATCTGAACTAATTACAGATACTCTTCGTTAATTCGGTTGCACACAAACTAATACTTTTAGTTTGAAGAGTAACGTTTCCTTTGCCTGATTAGGTTGTAATATCCCGGCATAGTCATTTCAGAGAAATCTGCATTGGACTAGCATATTGCAGTGAATATAAAATCGAGCTATTCCTGTTAATGTTTGGGGTGAGAATGAGAATCGTTCCAAATTATGACTTTGGCGAGGAAATAAACTTCCCTTCAAAAAGTTTACTCATAGAATCATCACTGCCTTATTGACAGTGAAACATTGTGAACTTCTTAGTTTATTTTATGCTCTCTTCTTGCATCATCACAAATGTTCAATTCCGTAATCCGATTACTAATTGAGTCATGGTGGATGACCTAATTTAAACTTTCTTTTTTTGTTTGACTTTCTTTCCAGCAATAGCTTGGATTCTTAAAGCTGAAAAATAATTGATTTTCAATTTGAAAACACTTTTCTTGGTCAGAACTTTTTGAATGATGCTCTGAATAATTAGAGATTGGGGCTTGATGACTACCTCAGTGCAACAATTTGAAAGTTTTGTTTGACACTTGAAAACTGATTTTTTTTAACTTATGTGAACCAAGCTGAGGATTGTCCACAAAAGAAGTTACCTGTTTATCAATGGTTCAGATATAAAACTTAACGAAAAATTGTGAATTTTCATCCAGTGTGTAAAAACATTGTTTATTTTAGCAACACACCTGAAAAATCGAAAAAAGTTCAGAAAGAAATTTTGAACGATGAGTCTGATCCAGCTAATCAATTCGCAGATAAATTCAGCAAAAATGGTTTTTGGAAATGATATCGTTTCGAGAATTGGCAAAAAGCGAGTAGTGCACTAATTCAGTGCAGTATACAAGATTGTTATGAAGTTTGGAGAAACGTGTCCTCTTGAAGATTTACCAAAATCTTGACGCAAAAAGGGAGTATCGGACCAGAAAAAGGAGCTGGCAGCGTAAACGCATTTTGTACGAACGGCAACAAAATCCGAATTCATCGTTACGCATTCTTGCCAAGAATTTAAAAATACCGAAAAGTATCGTGTTTTATGTTTACAAACCATTTGACCAGCGTTGACTGTGAATCGGAAAGTTGGAAGTGGAACATATCGAAAAGTATACTCTCGACAAATGGCCACGAAGGTGGTAGCCATTATTGAGATAAATCCCAATCTTTCTGTGCGAAATGTGGCTCGCAAAGTGGGGAAGTCAAAATCATATCTAACCTAATCTAATCTCACACTAACGCAGCCAATTCTTGAAAGCATCCTGGAAAATGATGTTTTCTTGAATACATCATTTTTCTTGTCATCGGCCAGGCCAACTGCGTAGTATGTGCCGCAGAGAGGATTCCAAGAAATAGAGCGATTCCAGAAAGATCTAAAATCGCTCTACTAGTCTGAATCAAGGGAAGGAAGAAAGCGTGGACCTCCCGTACCAAACGCTTCCATGTTGAGTTATACAGTGATAATTTGTACCTTATCGTTGGGAGCATAGATGCTAGAAAGATTAGTTTATGCTCCTTTTGCCTGTGGGTGAACTTTTGGCATTTGAACCAAAAGCAAGGCAATAATTGCCAAGGTTATAGCGCCTTATCTCGCTCAATGGTGGACTAAAGCTTACGGATAAATACGAAGCTGAAAATAGTATTAAAAAAATTGTGAAGGGATGTTATTATATAAAATGAGAATAAAATGTGTGCTGTCTGCATGTCTTTCGATTGTGGTCCTGTAGCAATATCATTGGCATTCATGGCATTATCATTGCCATGAAGGAAAAACATTAAAATTTTCATACAATACTCGGAAATTCCATGGATGATCCATAATTATATGCCGTATAAAGAATACTTACATTTTTCGTGGTAGGGTAAGATTTCAGCATACTAGCTTACCGCGTTCGCGCTGCCTACATTGTGTTGGTGGGACTGCCTCCTAAGGTATAGCTGACGAGATACAGCGTTTCTTACTCAGCCGCTGTTTGAGCCGCACCTCCTTGGTGGACAGACGCTCGGCACGCACCTCCTCAATCTAGCTGAAGTCAGAAGGACAACAGTGCCCAGGCCGCACTACCAGCTAAGTACGCAACCCTTAGCTGGCGGTCTTTGTCATCTGTTGACCCGTGGAAGCATGAGGTAGGAACTTGTGAGGACCAGAGCTATGTTGCGGGGACGCACGCTCCATCACAGTTGTCGACTCACCATTTTGCAGCCCGCAAAGTGGGGAAGTCAAAATCATACGTACACAAAGTGATGCAGAGGCAAGGAATGAAGGCGTAGAACGTGACCTTCTTCACTTCCCAACCGTCTTGACAAGCAAAATTTCACTGCAAAAAGTTGTGCTAAGGAGCTTTACACTATTTTTTTGCAAAGATTTTCTTGTATCATAATGGACGACGAAACATACGTACTCGAAGACATTGAACAGCTTTTAGGTCTGGCTTTTTACACCGCAATGCAAGGGAACGCCGTTGCCGATCATTTCCGGACCACGTGCCACGTGGCCAAAAACAGCCAATCCA
>JASCZW010018680.1:0-15003 GCA_034211315.2 Aedes japonicus | reverse complement strand
TCTGCGCCCCGTTCAGTTACGTATTACCGTTGGATTAGTTTGGATTGGATTTGGATTGGATTTGGATTGGATTTGGATGGATTGGATTGGATTTGGATTGGATTTGGGTGGATTTGGATTGGTTTGGATTGGATTTGGATTGGATTTGGATTGGATTTGGATTGGATTTGGATTGTTTGGATTGGTTGGATTGGTTGGATTAGTTGAGTTGGTTGGATTGGATTTGGATTAGTTGGATTGGATTTGGTTAGATTTGGATTGGATTTGGATTGGATTTGGATTGGATTTGGATTGGATTTGGATTGGATTGGATTGGATTTGGATTGGATTTGGATTGGTTGGATTGGATTTGGATTGGTTGGATTGGATTTGGATTGGATTTGGATTGGATTGGTTGGATTGGATTTGGATTGGATTTGGATTGGTTTGGATTGGATTTGGATTGGTTGGATTGGTTTGGATTGGATTGGATTGGATTTGGATTGGATTTGGATTGGATTTGGATTGGTTGGATTGGTTGGATTGGATTTGGATTGGATTTGGATTGGTTGGATTGGATTGGATTGGTTGGATTGGATTTGGATTGGATTTGGATTGGATTTGGATTGGATTTGGATTGGATTTGGATTGGTTGGATTGGTTGGATTGGATTTGGATTGGATTTGGATTGGATTTGGATTGGATTTGGATTGGATTTGGATTGGATTTGGATTGGATTTGGATTGGTTTGGATTAGTTGGATTGGTTGGATTAGTTTGGATTGGATTTGGATTGGATTTGGATTGGTTGGATTAGTTGGATTGGTTGGATTGGATTTGGATTGGATTTGGATTGGATTTGGATTGGATTTGGATTGGATTTGGATTGGATTTGGATTGGTTGGATTGGATTTGGATTGGATTTGGATTGGTTCGGATTGGTTGGATTGGATTTAGTTGGATTTGGATTGGATTTGGATTGGATTTGAGATTGGATTTGGATTTGGATTGGATTTGGATTGGTTGGATTGGATTTGGATTGGTTGGATTGGAGTTTGGATTGGGTTGGATTGGATTTGGATTGGATTTGGATTGGATTTGGATTGATTGGATTGGTTGGATTGGATTTGGATTGGATTTGGATTGGATTTGGGTTGGTTGGATTTGGATTGGATTTGGATTGGATTTGAGTTAGTTTGGATTGGTTGGATTAGGAATTGAACCAAGCCTGTTGTACGAAAGATTGCAAACATGGTTGTATGGCTCATCAAAGACTATAACCAGTTGCGTTGTTTACGCCTCCTTTGGCTTGGAATTAAACGAGGGGAAATTTTACGCGCTTGTTAGAATTAATTATTTATTTCTGTGTATATAAAAAGGTGTGGCTGCCTCTTGGGAAGCAGGCAGTTTGATTGAAATCGGACTGACGCACATCGGCAGAATTCTCGAAAATGACGGACAAAAACATGTTTACCCTTTTGTCATCATTGTCAGGGACACTTGAATCACCATATATCAATATGTGGTCACCAGATAGCATTGGCGTGTTCTGCAAAAATGTGTGTTTCACACAATTTCTTAGAACATATTGGAATCGTAGAGTTTGAACAAAGTACTAATTATCTCAAAAAACAGGCTTCAGGGTAGTGTTGAAAGAAAATCAATTATATCTCTTATCGTTAGGATTTGGAAAGTTAGTGGCTTCAGCAACTTTTCTTAAAATTTCTTGGTCTACACATTTTTTAAAGACAATAACCCGTTGTCTCGTAGCTGGAACAAGCTCGAATTTGCAACTGTAGTTTGGCGTTTTTTTCCTAAAATATACGGAATAACATTTTTAGCGATTTTTCTGAAGACACCTAGTCGATAAATGATGACGAAAGAGTGCAAATGTTTTCGACCGTTTATTTTTCTGAATTGTGCCAATGTGTGACGGCCAAAGAATTCACGGAATACTTGAGCGATGACCAGTGCCGGGCTGTGGACTCCGTGATGGCTGTTGCCGAGGATCAACTGGTGGAGGAGAGCTACCCTTCGTTGATCTCGTAGGCGGGTGCCGTGCAGGGATCGAACTACTATCTGTTCAACTTCGTTTGCTATATGTATATACAGGGGGTAGACAAAATAAAGGGTGTATTCGATAAAAATGGCACACACATATATACTCATCAAAATTAAACTGATTATCGGATTTTTTTGAAATTTTCAGGGAATGAAGAACTACTAATGAGTTTTGATTTACAACATTTGTTTTATTCAATTTCGTCTCCCATCCCGAATGACCGCACCGTCCTTTGCACTCCACCCATCAAATTTTGTACAACCGATTTTCCCAGTGTTTTGTTGTTTTTACCCAAATTTTCTTCAATTCTAGCTCTGTTTTTATAGTTTTGGGATGTTTGCGAAGTTCCGTTTTCATAATTGCCTAGAATTTTCAATTGGACGAAGTTCCGGTGAATTTGGTGGGTTCATATCCTTTGGCACAAAATTGACTCCGTTGGCTCGGTACCACTCCAATACGTTTCGAGCGTAGTGGCAGGATCAGGCCAAAACAGAGTTGATCCTTTGTGCTTCTTAATGAATGGCAAGAGACGCTTCTTAAGGCACTCTTCCGTATAATCGCACCGTTTATTGTTCCGGAAGTGATGAAGGGAGCACTTATTTCACCACATCCGCAAATCGCCTGCCAGATTAGAAACTTCTTTGCAAATTTCGATAGTTTCTTCTTTCGAACATCCTCGACATTCGACTTGGCAACGAAATATTCTTGCCCAGGAAGTTGACGGACTTGACTATGTTTCGTCATCCATCACGATGCAACCGGTTTGGTGAGCAGCTTCGTGTAAAGTTTCCGGGCGCGGGTTTTCGCAGTGATGTTTTGTTTTTCATTCCGGTTTGGGGCCTTTTGCACTTTGTAAACATGTAACCCAGCACGCTTCATGGTTTTCTGCACAAAACCGACTGACACCTTAGACTTTTTAGCGACATCTCGAATTGACATGTTTGGACGGTTCTTGAATTGTTGTACGACTTTCCTGGCCATTTTACTGTCGCATTGGACCACTTTTACGACCACTCCCTTCCTTCCTTTGGACACTCAGACGCTCCTTGAAGGTTTTTATTACACGAGACACAGTTGTATTTGCAATTCCAAGACTTTTAGCAATCCACCGGTGGGACGCCCCTGGATTTTGATTGTGAGTGCACAAAATTTTCTCACGGACAATTTCTTGTTTCGACGACATGACTGGAACTACTGAATGTATAACTATGAAACTTTGCAGATGTAAATAATACACTATGGATAAGATCTACTCAAATTTCTAGGTTTCTAGCTTACTCATACGATTCAAAAGTTACAGAAGATTTTCTGTGTGCCATTTTTATCGAATACACCCTTTAATAGGCAAATATATGGTCAAATTTGGAGTGCTCTAACCCCACGAAATATTGACCGATTTTAATTCTCTTAGAAGCATTCGACGGGGGAATTAATGTTTTTCTTTTAATGCAGTATCGAAAGCGGCCATGGTTCCAGGATACCGGAGTCGATGTCCATTTTAAGTTGAAATTTTGTAAAGGATGCCGTTTAGAAATATTTTTCTTTAGTAGATACGCAAAAAGCGGGTACATTTACCAAGCGAATGATAGGTTGAACTCAAAAATCGGCCTTAAAATGGCCACTCTCGGAGCCACCGTAATGTTCCTGAGGGAACCTGTTACATTTTGTCGCCAAAACATGACGTGCGACAGCTCTATCTTCGAGGCTTATTACGGTTGTCACCTTCACTTCCACTTCACTTACACATCACCTCACTTTTTGTTTGCTATTACTGGTATCACCGTGATCAAAAATGAACTCCGTGTGGTGGAAGTGATAGTGAAGTAAGGGGCTTATTACGGTTTTCACTTCACGGTAAAAACGAAGTGAGAACAGAAAACCTTATTACGAATGTCCCCCAAGTGAACACACATGGAAGAGTTCATCTGAGGTGACGATTCGAATGAACTCGGTGTTATTATGGTTGCCACGGTACCATCACGCCACCGAAAAAAGTGACGCAAACCGTAGATTTTCTGAGGGCTACTACGATTTTCACTTAACCATCACTTCCACCTCACGTAGTTCTTTTTGATTACGGTGATACCAGTAATAGCATAAAAATAGTGAGGTGATGAGTGAAAATGAAGTGAAAGTGATAGTGAAGGTGACAAACGTAGTAAGCCCCTGAATATCGTAGTAGCCCTCAGAAAATCTACGGTATGCGTCACTTTGGCAACCATAATAACACCGAGTTCTTTCGAATTGTCACCTCGAATGTTTAACTTAGGTGACATTCGTAATAAGGTTTTCTGTTTTCACTTCGTTTTCACCGTGAAGTGAAAACCGTTATAAGCCCCATCACGACTTTTAATAAATAAGGTTTTGGTATGCTATAAAAGACCATTGGCCACATTTGCCGCTCCCGGGACCACCGGAACGACCCCGAGGGAACATGTAGCAGAGGCCAATTACATTTTGACGCCAAAACATGTATTCGAGCTACAGCTTGACAGATCGAAGGTTTGATGGGAAATGAGAGACGACCGAATCCCCGTCTACTACGATTTGCCTTCGAAATGCTATTAAGTTGGGCTGCCAACCTTTGCGCGCCAACGGCTTTCGACTGTGCGGAAGTGGAGGGGAAAAGATGACGACGAGATGACGGTCGATCATTCGAGTTTCAGCCATCGACGCGAACGATGTGTCTATCAAACCTTAATAAATTTTATTTCATTTCAAGTTAAGAATTTAAGTGTTTATTTGTGTCCCATCCGAAGAAAAGGGTGTTACAGTCTACTAATCCAACACCGTGTGACACCTCTTTCTTCTTCTTTTTTCATCACAAAGCTTTCATTAAACTAAAAGCGGACATTTGGACACACTGGTCACTCGCGCGATCACCAGAACGTCCCAAGAGGAACCTGTAGTAGACCTGTTACATTTTAACACCAGAACATCCCCGGCGAAACCTGTTTAACACATTATCAAATGAAAGTTTTCTATATTTCTCAATTGTTTAATAAGAATGCATACTAATACGGCGTTGGACCGCCATTTGCTTGGATTACAGCTTGGATTCGTCTTGAAATTGACTCATACAGCTGTGGTTGAGTGGTTTCAATTGGAATTCGGTACCAGTCTTGGATTAGAAGATCCTGAGCGCTTTCAACGACGATGCAGGAGTGCACTGTGAATTCGAGTTTCCAACGTGGACCAAACTGGCTCGATGATGCTCCGGAAATCCGGAAATTGTGCTGGCCATGGCAGGCGCTTAAAGTCCTTATCGTGTTCCTCATAAAAAGACTTTGCAATTCCAGCAGTATGAATGGACGCATTGTCGTCCTGAAAAATTTCTTCGCCGTTCGGAAACACAGTTTTCATCATGGGCAAAACCGAATAAGATTCATGTTCAAAGTTATTTTTGCAAAAATTACAACATTATAGCATGAACACACCTGTCGCCCAAAACTTCTTCATAATCATTAGCAGTGATCTTTCCTTTCATGACGATGGTTGACCCAACTGAGTACCCTATAGTAGAGAATTGCGTGTACGATGATTCATCCGAGTATGAAACTTGCTTTCATTGATCAACTGTCCAGGATTTGTCCTCATTGCACCAATGCAATTGATTAGACGGGTTGATCTTGGAGATCAATGGTTTTGCGATAGAAGCTCGGCCGGGTATTTATATGTTATTCTCGACCCCTACTCCGTATAAAATTTGTTACATACAAATTCGAAATATATTGTATGGAATGTTAGAAAATGTTAGCAACCCCCCCTCTTAAACGACCTTCTTGACGTTATTAGTGTACGGTCACATATTGATATTGATTCTCAAAGCTGTGTTGTATCTAAATACTGTCAAAATTCGTTTATAAGTCGAAAACGAAACGTCTCAAAAAATGAAAAATATAATAATGTATCCATCAAGTAGGGAGAGATCTCCCAGTACCGGACACCTGCCTTTCGCAGAACGCCGAATATTTTCCAATATCTGACGGTTTATTTTAATCTACAATATGCTAACAGCATTACAGAAGGAATAATGAAGAACCGCAAATGATGAGACAGATCAAATGTCCTATTGATACCACGAAAATCTTAAATATCCGGTATTGACGAATGTCCGGCGCTAGGCGATCTCCGCCTACTACGTCAGATCATCGAATGATTTATGATAGAAAAAAAAACAACAAGAAAGAGGTGGCGTACGGAATGTTTTGGTGTAAACATGTAATTGTCCCCTGCTACAGGTTCCCAGGGGATGTTACGGTGCTCCCAGTAGTGGCCAATGTTTCCAATTTTTTTCAATGTGGCTTTCTAATATACCAAAATCTTATTTATTAAAAAGCCTTAAGTTGGAGCTGTTGTATGGCATGTTTTTGCGTAAAAATGTAATTTGGCCCAGCTACAGGTCCCCCCGGGGACGTTCCGATGATCCTGGGATCGGCCAATGTGGCCAATGGTCTTTTCTAGTATACCAAAACCTTATTTATAAAAAAAACATGAAGATAGAGCTATCGTACGTCATGTTTTGGCGTCAAAATGTAATTGGCCCCTGCCACAAGTTCCCCGGGAAACATTCCGGGGACCCCAGGAGTGGCCAATGTGACCAAATGTCCACTTTAAGTTTAAAGAAAGCTTTGTGATGAAAAAGAAGAAGAAAGAGGTGTCGCACGGCATGTTTTGGCGTAAAAATGTAATTGGCCCTTGCTACAGGTTCCTCCGGGGACGTTCCGCTGATACCGGGAGCGGCTAATGTGCCCAATGGTATTTTTACGTATATCTCAACCTTTTTTGTGAAAAATCATAAAGATAGAGCTGTCGAACGGCACGTTTCGGTGTAAAAATGTAATTGGTCTACTACAGGTTCCCTCGGGGTCACTCCGGTGTTTCCGGGAGCGGCCAACGTGACCAATGGTCTTTTCCAGTATACCAAAACCTTATTTATAAAAAAAAACATGAAGATAGAGCTATCGTTCGTCATGTTTTGGCGTCAAAATGTAGTTGGCCCCTGCTACAGGTTCCACCGGGAAGATTTCAGGGGCCCCGAGAGTGGCAAATGTGACCAAATGTCCACTTTAAGACTAAAAAAAGCTTTGTGATGAAAAAAAGAAGAAAGAGATGTCACACGGCATGTTTTGGCGTCAACATGTAATTGGCCCCTGCTACAGGTTCCTCCGGGGACGTTCCGGTGATCCTGGGAGCAGACAATGCGCCCAATGGTATGTTTGCGTATATCTAAACCTTCTTTATGAAAAATCATGAAGATAGAGCTGTCGCACGACACGTTTTGGTGTAAAAATGTAATTGGTCTACTACAGGTACCCTCGGGGTCGTTTCGGTGACCTCGGGAGTGGCCAATGTGACCAAATGTTCACTTGAAGCTTAAGGAAAGCTTTGTGGTGAAAAAATAAGAAGAAAGAGGTGTCGCTCGGCATATTTTGAATAAAAGAAAGATTCGGCCTCATCGAGAACCTTTCAGAGGGCCTGTTTCAGGAAAATGGCCATATCTTGGCCATTCTAAGGCCGATTTTTGAGTTTAACGTATCATTCGCTTGGGAAATGTATCTGCGTTTTGCATATTTACTAAAAAAATATTTCTAAACGGCATCCTGTACTAAATTTCATCAGAAAATCGGCATGTGAAACGTCCCCTCAGAAACCCGGAATATCTCCGGTATTTCCGTTACTGCATTTAAAAATACATCCCCGTTAAATGCTTCTAAGAGAATTAAAATCGGTCAATTTTTCGTGAATTAAAGCACTTCAAAGTTGAAAACCATTTAGTCAGGATTCTGTCGTTGATTTTGATCATCAAGCTCCTTTATGAAGGGCTAAGAACGTTTGGGCGGGCCCGTAAGCAGAGCCACTTACGCGAAACTCGTGAAAATAAGGAAAAGAATCTTCTTCCAAAGCGACTTCTTACTGACAGCACTTGAATCACCCTCGATTGACAGAATAAACCCAATAGATGGAGTCGAAGAGCCCAGCCTTGTTCCGCGATATGTGACCAAAAAGGAAAAGGCAGTGCCATGCTCTCTATACACATCGTTTCATTTGGGTGCCTTGATGGTCCCTTCCTTTCCCCGTTATATGTTATTTAATATTTACTAGTATTGTTGTGGTCATTTCAAGCTAAACAATGCATAAGGTCCTGAGTAACATTGAGAGACTCTCTTCGTCGACTTTCTTTTTGCGTTCCTACGGCAATGTAAATACATGTTCAAATAATTTCACAGTACGGTAATATGAAGTGTAGTTATGGATCCAATACGTCAAAAAAATCAGCAAATCGTTTCAAGACAAACAATTAGCAAAAGAGAAAGTCAATAAAGAAATCTCTCCATGTTACTTAGGACCTAATGCATTGTTCAACTTGATTTAATTGCTTACCTTGTTTTAGAAAAGTGGCTGAAAGTAAAATTGATTAGGGTCACATACCGTTCTTTACTTATTAATTCATTTGATGTAGTGTCCAGGTGTTGTCTTCATCGTGTGTCATATGGTATTGCTCGCAGTCGTAGGATAGGGAAGAAACAGGAGAACGAAGAGAAGCATTAATAATTGGTAACATGCTATGCGCATGTGAGATGGTCATGTGATATTGTATGTGAAATTTGTATTTTATTTTGTTTTGTGTTTTCTGGATTATTGTGCGGACAGACCTTAGTGGTAATGCTACATTTGGCTGGATTCAGTAGGAATTGAATCCCGGTTTATTCTTGCAATTCCTTATGCACAAAGAATACGATTTTAAATGTCACACAATAATTTTAATGCCAAATGAATACATCTCAAATAAACTTAAACCCTAAATTGAAAAATTATAACACTGTTTAATAGTAAATATAATAATATTCCAGCAGTTAACTTTTTGTTTAATTCTGACAAGTGTAGCTATTGAAAAAACAATTTCAAAATATTATGAAAAAATTTTGAACGCAAGACAACATCATCTTATTTCACCATGAAACACGCTACAAAAAACAGACTACCTAAACCAACGAACCAACCATCGATTTCTAGCATACATAAGTTGACATTTATGTCATAATGGGAGCCGTTTTTAAGTGCTGGGAGCCCCCGTTACTGAAAATAAATGTCTTTTTGTGAAACTGCATGTCGGTTTGTGAAAATAAAAATGATTATATTTTTCTTGTTTAAAAATCGAGCAAAATTAGTTGAGATTCATAACAAATATTTTTGTTCTAGGAAAAACACCCATAATCGATACAGATGGAAAAAAAACATATTTTTTTTTAATTAAAACCCGCTATTGATTCGTTCTTGAAAAAGCATCCGTGTACCAACTTTCGTTCTCAGAAGCCTACTCGGCTCATCATCGACATCACTCAGTGCCCTCAAGGGAGAATCCAAATACCGGTATTCCTTCTGCCCAACTGATAAAAGTCGTTTTAATCTATCCCGGCAGCAATTCAACAGAATTTTTTAAAGTTTCTCTCAGAAGCGGGGTTTGATGTTACTGTTTTGCTGAACAAGTATCAATAAATGAAGCACTTATCGTACCCGATTGAACAGACTTCACGAATACACGACACGTTTTCAATGACACAAAATTGCCAGTTGAAATGCATTTCTAGCGTGACAGAAAAAAATTATTGGAATCGATATGATATCAAACGAAGATGATAAAGAATTCATGTTGTTTCGCACTTCTTCGTGACCAAATGGGTGAAGGTAATTGATTGATTCGAAAGATGCTCTCAATCGAGTGCTACAAAGATGATGCGTATCTACGTATGTAGTCGTCACGGCTGTTGTCTCGTCACGGTTTCTGAATATTGCAAATGAAATAACTCGATTGTCTTCAGACGATGGTAATGTAACGATATCGGCTTTCCCTATCTGTAGCGAATCTTGTGCTCGTATGGTTCACTGGTGTTGTGTGTGTGAAATTGCGTTTCATATGTAAGTCGAAATACAAAAGGACAGAGAAAAATTGATCTTCAGGAACGGTGAAATTTATGGACGATAGGTGGCGAGTGCTCCCTTAGCTCAGTCAGTATAGGCACGGCTACAAAGCAACACCATGCTGTAGGTTGTTGGGTTCGATTCCCGGTCTGGTCTACGAATTTTTCGTTGAGGAAAATTTCTCAACTCCCTGGGCTTTAGGGTATGATTGTACTTGCCATACACTCATACTAATGCAAAAATTGAGAGCGAGCAATAAGCTAACTGCGAAAGCAATGAGCTTGCAACGCTATAATAAAAGTAGAAGAAGGTGGCAAACAAAATATGGGCACAGAGGGCGATTTTTATTTACTTTCGTTCAAATTGGGTTCTTGTGTTTTAGATTGTAGAGAAACTTTATCCAAGCATAGAGTATATGAATAAAGCTTGCTTCAGATAGAATTGAAACAAAAACAATTGCCTGTATTTCAGTTATTTATTATTGAATTCAAGATCTTATTTTATACAAATGTAGCGTTTTCTTCATAATTTTAAGAAAAAATACGGATAAAATTATTCGTCCCGTTTTCAAAGGAATTCTCGAATTTTTCCTGTAACACGGCTCATTAGGCGGCGCACACCTTCTTCGTCCATCGTTTTAGCTATCTTATTCCACCAGGTCTTCATCTGATTGATGTCTTTGACAACCTTTACCTTTGCCTTGAGACTCCTTTTCATGATTGCCCAGTATTTCTCAATAGGGCAAAACTGGGGGCAGTTGGGTGGGTTAAGGTTTTTCGGAACAACCTGGACCCCTTTCTCTGCATACCATTCTTGAACGACTTTGCGGTAATGACAGCTTGCCAAATCTGGCCAAAACATTATGAAATGGTCGTGGGATCGAATAAACGGCAAAATTCGTTTTTGGAGACACTCTTTTTGGTATAGTTCCGACGTCATTGTCTTATTTGTAACGAAAACTTTCGTTTTTTGCCACAGCTGCAAATGCCCTGCCAAATCATGAATTTTCGTGCAAATTTGTCGGCAAAAACAAATTTAAATCTGGCTGGAACCCCCCCGAGCCATTGCCAAGTAAAATTTTTAACCTGGGACTTGCCCGAAGTCATCCTTGACATAAGTTTCATCGTCCATCAGAAAACACCCGTCGAACTTGGTCAGCACCTGGTCCTATAGCTTCCGAGCACGGATTTTGGCCACACTATTCTGTTTTATGGTCCGATTTGGCTGTTTGCTAGCTCGATACGACTTGATTCTTCAAGCTACTGATGCCATTCGTGGTTAATTCCCGTTCCAGCTGCACTGCACTTTCCATTCAAAGACACCAAGGGCGCGTTGGGCTTCCACGGGAATCGGCCATTTTTTGTAGCCGTAGAGGAGTACCAGTATAATTAATGTCTTGTAAATGTAAGGCAACTTTGTAGTTCGGTGAAATTTGTTCGATCTTAGCGCTCTAAGGAGCCCAAAGTAGGCACGATTCAATGAGTCATCAATGAGCCTAAATACACATATTCGTCTACTGCCTCTATTTCCTCACTGTCCATCTTTATTCGTAATGAGAGGCTAGTATTCTATCTCCCGACCAGAACCGGCCTTTCCTTCGATGCTCTGATTGTTGTCTAATAGTGCCAACATGTTATAGATGCCGGAACGGGCGTATCCGGCGTCCACAAAGTGCCGCACAATGTCCGTTTACGACGCGGCGGGGTGCCGTTCTTTGAACGCGCACACTTCTGAAAGGAGTAGCTTCACTGTTGTTCCCATCACGGTTAACGTTCGACTGATAGAGCTGTCAAATTGTGTCTGCTGACTCATGGGTTACTATGATTGATGCTGCATAGTTTTGTCAATGCGGGTGTATTGCGGTCACAACTGCTAATGCAACCTACTCCGAGAAGTACACTATATGGCTCCAAGGATCCCTTGAACTCAACAAGCAGAATATTTCAATTAGGATATCATGTTTTTGACATTAACTTGTCTACAAATACTTTCAATTAACGCATACGATCTCCAAATGTATTTTTCTAAACTAAAATTAAGAACATTTCATCAAGACCATGTTGTGAGATGATGAATAAGTAAATAAATACATAAATAACTCTTCTTCTGGATCTGAATCTTTAACTGATATTGACACTTGTCCACAGATTGACTTATAACTTCCCCGTCCAAAGCAGGGATGCCAGATATTTTTTTCAAATGTCTGTGATAAAAATTTGAAATATCTGGGAATGTCTATAAAAGTCTGTAAATTTTTTTTTACAAAATAAGACTTCTTTCAACGAAAAGACGTAATAAGAGAGCGAGTTATGTCATTATCGCTATTTGTGTGATTATGTAAACATGTCTGTATCTATTTCTTGGATTGTATGCAACCTTACACTATAGTTTCATATTTTTAAAGTGACACTGAAGCTTGAAGCATTCGCATAGATGACACAATTTTCTATAGTTTTTTTTCCCTGTAACGCTCTTTCCAGTTTTTTATTTTGAAATCTCAATTTTCATTTGATAAATTGAACAGAATTATGTTTTTATTCAACAATAAGCATTAATGGTACATTTTAATATGGTGTAAACATCACTCATGGTCATCAATATCATTATGGTCACATGAATGATTTTTGTATAGACTGCTTCTTCGGTTAGTCAGTGATTATCTCTCAAATTTCAGGGAAACTCTCTCCTGATCTTCTGCAAGGCTCTTTGCTTTATTCTGGGAAGTTTGCTTCTGAACTTCAGATAAAATTCGTCATGAACTTCTTGAAACTATTTTCTTCGAAATTCACATTTAAGAACCCAACCTTTCCTTCCAGAAACATTTCGTTATTTTTTTCCTGAACAAAGGTATTTTCTAAACTTCTGATAAGTCCTATCCTGGAATACGAGAAAAGTTTCTGCAAAACTTTGAGAAAGTACTCTCCAGAATTTCTTGAAAAATCTTCTTAAGTTTTGAGAAGTTCTTTTCTTCTTCTGAGAAGTGAAGAAATAGTATCTTCTGAACTTTATTCGCTAGGGGAGTATTCGCTTGAACTTTGTGGTATTCACATGAACTTCGGGGAAGTGTGTTCCTGAATACCTAAAAATATCGTGCTTGAACTACTAGAACGATCCCCCTATACTTCTGGAAAGTTTCTTCCTGATTTTATCAAAAGATTCTACCATAACTTCTGGGATCTCGTAAACTTCGAGAAGTTCTCATTCTGATAGGCTTAAATGTTCGATTCGGAACTTGAGGGAAGCTCTCCAGCACTTCTGGGTATTTCCAAGTAAACTTTTGGTCTCTTCGCCTCTTTCTCGTCTGAAAAAGCTTGGAAAAGCTGCCAATCACTTCTAGGAAGTTCCAACTAACCTTTCGAGAAGTTCCTTCCGGAACTTCTGGGAAGTTATTTCCTGAACTTGAGAGAAGTTCTTTCCTCAACTTCTATTACGCATAGTCCTGAGGATTTTTGTCCTGATTTTTTGAGAAATTATAGGTAGTGCCCCCTGGTTAGCTCCCGTCTGAAATTCGGGAATGCTTTTTTTTCTGAATTTCTGGGAAGCTCAACCTTTGAATTTCTGGGAAGAACTCCAAAACCTCTGAAAAATTCCAAACTTCAGAGAAGTCCTCTTCCCTACACTTCTTCCTGAAGCTCTGATAAGTCCTCTCCTGATTCTTGGGGAAGTTCTGTCTTGAAATTCTGGTAAGTATGCTCTTCAACTTCGGTAATGAATTTTTGAAGGTTCTTCTAGCATGAACTGCTTGCTCCCAATACTTCTGAGAAGTTTCTACCTGGCCATAGGAGAAGTTTTTTTTTTCGAGGTAGTCTCCAAATTTCTCAAATATGATATGTATTGTTGTGAACCTTGATTTTCGTTGTGACTTATTCGCAAAGGACTTATATTACCAACGCTTTTACAGTAATTTTTCGCATGGGTTTGAACGCGCGTGGGATTAAACACTACATAAGTAGGGACTCCATGTTAGCCACGGAAAGGGTCTATACGATACTTATTTCCAGGCCCATTGTGTCTCCAAGTGGCCCACCGCTTTCGTTTCTTCAAGGATTTCTACTTTAAATGATACCTACGATATTTTAAAATATTACAACAAAGCTTCTTACCGTATATACTATACTGATCAGAGCCTCGTACGTTTTAAATCCGAACTTCAGAGAATACCTCTATCTGAAATTTAAAAAATATTTCAAATGTCTGTAAAAGTCTGCAACATCAATTAAACGTCTGCTAAATGTCTGTATCGTTAAAAAAGTCTGCAATAAAAATGAAAAGTCTGCAAGTTTACAGACATGTCTGTGAATATGGCATCCCTGGTCCCAAGATGGTTTTCTGAATTCCAAAAACATTATCGAAATTCACAAAGCAAGAGCGAAAAGTAAAAATAATCATTCTTCGACAGTCAGTGATTGATGAAGTTCCTGAATTATTGCATGGTGTAAAATTTCACTGACATTTTGAAAACCTTCAACACGAAAGGCAACTGTCGCGTTCGGTTGCCTACTCGATCAGATTCAGTCGGCTTCTGTAATTTGTAATTTTGCTCGACTCGACAGTGACAAGTTTCGAGTCGACCGTTGCTTTGGTCGACCGGTCTATTTTGCTATTACAGATGTCGAGATAGGCGAAATTTTATCCAGTTGGTCGACTAAACCGACTCCATGGAAACTAGTGTTTGATCTGTCACATTTCGAACAAGAGATTGTTATTTTTCGTACTCCTAAACACATCATTTCAGTATAATTTCAGTTGGGATTCAGAAATTTACCCTCAAGTTAAGTAGTGTATGAAATTGGTCTTAGAAGCCTAGAAGTTTCGAAAGAAACTACCCAGAATTTTGGACACATCTTAGAAAGTTTAGAAAGAGACTTCCCAGAGCTTCAGGAAGATACCTTCTAAAAGTTCAGGAAGGAACTTCTCCGAAGGTCAGGCAGAAACTTGTCAAAAGTATAGGGAGTAGTTCAAGAAGAAATATTTAAAAAAAATCATCACAAATCATTCCCAGCAGTTCAGGGGAAAACTTCCTCGAAAATCAGGAGAGGG